>JAAAKL020008187.1:0-16155 GCA_010016065.2 Carybdea cf. marsupialis auct. non (Linnaeus, 1758)
AAATACATATATTTCATATGTTATTTCATATTCTTAATATACTAATCAAGACCTATCGATTGATGTATTGATTATGTTTGTATAGCACTGTGACACAAGTTGATGACCGTGATACCATTAACCTTTTCTCAGTCAAAACATTCTGGCGGCTAGCGAGCTTGTCCTCCAGGAGGAAATAGCACATGGTGCGTGACGTCATGCGCAAAGGGTCTATAAAGAGCATTTAGAAAATATAAAATCTATGCAGGAGATCGATAGAAGGCGTAAATGTCAGGATATAGGCCCGTTGTACTTTTTCTGCCTCCATTTCTCTTCGCATACAGCAGCGGGTAGTTTCGTTTGTTGCTATTATAAAGAACAGAGGTTTCTATTACGCAATATATGTTAATTATTTTTGTTCCCAGACCCTTATGTATATAATCGTGATTCCTGTAAAATATAGCTAGAGTAAGTTCGACTGTGGATGGAAGTAGATCGCTATGTGTTAGTTTCATACTTGTAAATATTCTTCTCTTTTAAGTTACCTCAATATATTAATAAGAAGCTAGCCTCATGGTATAGTACCTGCCTTCGACCTCCCGTATACATAACAGTTGTCTCGCAACTTTAAAGTTTACGGTAAAATTTGTGAGTGCTGACTACCTTGAGAGACTTTTGAATTGGATGGACGTTATCGGTTCCTGTCGAGGCTATTATTTACATAATATGAGAGACGATATTTGATGCTCTGGGCCCAGAAGAAGTAACAAGCATAAGAAATTTTACCAAAATCCTCTGTTTTAGGGGGACGACCAATTCATTAAGCATTCCATGAAAATCAGCATCTCCAGGCAAAAGTATACATAGCAAGACAGGAACCTTTGCTTTTTTGAAAGTATTACGTTATCTAACTGCCTCGTTATCGTGTTTTTGAGCTTCGATCGCGTTTCAAGATTGTGAATGAATATTGTAAACATGCACGCAATTGCAAAAGATCACGCGTTCAACAAAACGCTGTGAATAGAAACGAGGCTTTAGCTTCTTAAACAGAGTAAAATTTAACGCCATTGTAAACTCATGACTGGATAAAATCTGGTAATCTCCATCAAGTACACACAAAAAAAGGGGCCGTGAGCCCCACTGCAAGCAGGTGACTATAGCATTAAGAGCACTTTTCCCCACTTGATCTTAGCCTTATCTGGTGGTTCCCAAAAGCTGGAGGAAATCTTGAGTGAAGTGCATTTGCTAACGCAAATCAACGTAGCCATCAGGAGTTACACTACTAACATCATTGAATGCTTGTAAATAGAACCGACTCGGATTTAAACCCAACACAATTGAGCAATCGGCCAAACGCCTTTTCCACTCTGCAAAAATGCTTCCATATGTTTCAAAAGGCAGACGTGACTGATGTGTAGCAAATAGAAACACAAAATTCATAAAAATATAAGCAAAGTAATCACAAAGTTCGTGTTTTCTTTAACAGATCTTCACATGATCCGTGCCCATTTAACATGAAAATAGTGGGCAGCCAATGCACTATACTTCCATTTTAACCCCTTTCTGACTATTACACTCTCCATCTCTAATACTCTCCCCAAGCAATGTTTTCCATTTAAACACCGTTGTCTTGTACTTAGCCTACTTCTAACTGTTCTCAATATACACCTTCCTCCATAATTTCCTGATTCCATCTTCACCTTTCTCTAACAACTGCTTTCCAGAGGTTTTAATCCTATTTCTCGACTCTGACAACAATTAAATAACTATTTAAACAATAAAAATGTCCGAGCTTGGAAATACTGTATCACCAAAGTGTACGGGTGATTAAACTATGAAAACTGAACCTTTTAATTCCTGCCACATCCATTTCATCCCAGGGGTACTAGTTCGATAGCATCCATCCAGCCTAGTTGTACAACATTCTGAGTATACTGCCTTCTCGCTTGATGGTATGTTTGTTCGCAAAGTTCACCAGAAATTTTCTTCCAATTGCTCCAGCTGCAGTGGAAACTCCAGTTAGTCTTAACTACCGCACTATAATCTTTCTAAAGAGTTTTTTCCACATACAGAAATCCTCTTTCCTCAGTTAGTTGCCCCACTAGCATTTCCACACTTCCGGAGTCTGACCAATAAAGGCAAATGTACTCAGTCTTAAGGTTTGGAAACTTTCATCTCTGTTATTTCTGAAGCATGCTTCCACTGTTCTTAATCATCTTCAAGTTCTCCAATTTCTCTCGCACACAGCACCGCACCATTTGAGAAAAACATCTGTCAAGGGACATCCTTTCTGCAGCTAGTCCATAATGATGGTATAAAGACACGGATTCAGTGAAGAGCCTTGACGTAATCCATTCTTAATTAGGAGTCCTTTTATTGTACCCACAGCATGCTTTACCTGCCCTTATTTCTGCCCCTTATCTTCAGTAAATGTCTGTAACATCTCAGGTGTCCTTCTCTGTTGATTCCTTGAGAAATTTTCACTCGGTATACTTCTCAACAGTTCTACACAGTATACAGACAATCTGTGACATTAAAATTTCACTCTTCTATATGCGCTCTTGTGAGTCTCGGCTTTCTTAAAAGAAATGTTTAAAACTTAGAGATTGTATTTTCCTGCAAATTTACTGAATCAATTTCCAGCTGCATTATCAACACCTGGTCTGTTCCCTCCGATTGCCTCCTATACTCCTCTGTTGTCACTTTCTTAGTGACTATTGAAAATCTCCTCCAATCGAGTGTATACCAATTTCTGATATCATAATCATGAGATCATACCCAAGTCTTACTGCAGATACCATCCGTTCCACAAGCCTATTCCTTTCTCTAGGGTTGGGACAGGTAGGTAGGGACCAACTTGTACATACCCAGTAACAGGAATAGATATGTGGACACCTCAAAGCAACTTTTGATGATAATACAGAATAGCATAAGGGGTGGCATTTAATAACCCTCTTAACTGCAAATATTTCCCATGAAAATTCTAAATCAAAGCTTTACAGGCAATCCTTCTATCAACAGGAAGCGTTCCCACATATTTACTCCATGGTTTAACGTCTCTTGTTCCCCTCATGGCAAGGGTTGGACACAGACTGTGCTTAACTTAAAGCATATAATGCAACGGTGATAAAATTAAAGCCTAAAGCAAAAAACCATTCCAATTTAACTAACCTCATTAAGGAGCCACAAGCCCAGCCTATGATGGATTCAACCTTTCCACGATCTGCGGGAGTTTTTCCAAGGCCTTTGAAGTCAGAAAATGTCTCAGCAATGTACAATAGTACTGCTTGGCTGCAGATAAAGTGATCAATGAAGTCAGATATGGACATTTTACTGAGATATTAAGCAACAATAGTGAGTGATGTAACCACCACATAAATATCTGGGGTGAGGGAGTGTAGGAAAAATGTATACATAAACGTAAGCACCATCAAAAACTACGAAAACAAAGAACATCAAAATTATATAGGTGGAGGGGCCCATCATGGCAAACTAGGATGCATCGTATTAACAAGAATCTTTCTTTCTACCAATAAATGCAACAGCACTTCTGTAGCAGTAGAGTAGAAAGGCTGAAATGTGATGTTCTATGGGGCAAAAAGTTGCTACAAGAAAGAAATCTCACATATAAAGTGATGACAACTTTTTATCTAGATTTAAAGAGCAAAGAAACAGTTGACCATTATTAACAAGACAGAAGTGAGAATAACTGAGAAGGCTTTATGAGGCACCTACTTTCCAACAAAGAAACCAGACTTTATTCTGATCTTACTGGCCTGCTTGAATAACCAGAAATGAATGGAGCAGATTGCAGATTTGGTTCACACTAGTGTTTTACTGTTAATAATATCAAAGATACTATTTTTAGGGAGATGCAATGGTAAGCTTGTACATTCTTCATCTTGATGAAAATGCCACTGACAGTGATAAGTCAGTACTCAATGTGTACCTGACATACCAGCCTCATTCCATGTCTCCTGATCTTGTCAAATTTGAAGACCAGTCTGTCCAAACAATATTTAGTGCCCTATCTCTTAGGGGTTTCTTGATAAGTAGGCATTCATTGATCACTATCTGAAGAACCATTTCATTGGATTTATTAATAACAGAGACAGCTCTGTAAAGATAGAAGTCCAACATCACAGGCCAGATTGTGCAATTGTGGCATTACTAAGACCATTGTTTGGCGCTAACAGCCTTAGGAGGCCCTTATAATGGTATAGCTGATAGCCTTTTCACATCCTTTTTTGGTAAATTGTAGGTAATGTATAATTGATCAACAAAAACCAACATGAACTTCAAAGCTTGGCTCAAGAAGTTGCTCAGAAATTGAAGAAGATTGGAACACAAGAGCTGAGGAATACAAGCAACGTTAAGGAAAAGCTAATGAAGCAGTTTTAAAGTGATGGATGAGGCCTTATGCCCACAGAAAATCCCACTGATTCTGGTCAAGGTAAGGTGAAAAAGCTTCACTCAGCACACAACATGTCCATCAGTCTGTGCTCACTGTCAATGCATTCTGGGATTTTTTAGAATGCATGCTGATTTACTAGGCTCCTCTAGCAAAATGCACAGACCTCATACCATGTGGCACAAGATTAAGAAAATGGGGATTCAGTTATAAATACACAAAAACATCCTTGCTGACAGATACTGTAAGCTCCCTTTTGGTCTGTGTTGATCTTCATAACATTATGTACATGAAACTTCATTGAAAGCCGGGAAACTACAGAAAGTGTGCAAAGATGTGGCTTTGAAAATGTCAGTCAAGACTGGCTACATAAACATGGGTGGCTATGCAGAAGGATAAGACTGCCTAATAGTGTAATTAGTATTTAAAATGAGGTCATTGGAGCACTAGTACACAACAGTACTTTTCCTACATCTTGGTCCTCCTGCTTCGTTTCCACAAAGATGAGGGACTGTAGCCTGTAGGGATCAACATGATCACAATTTATACATACTTTATAATTATTAAAATCATAATTATTAACATCAACATGATCATTATGACTGCTAATCTTCACCATCCCTCAGGTAGATCCACTGCATCAACCAAAAGGAGCCTTAGAACTCCACCTGCAGCTACACATCAGTTATGTTTAATCTGAAAACATCCTTGTCACTATGGATAAAAAAGTGTTACATCACAAATAATCCATTTAAGTGCCTTACTTCCAAAACCATTACTCCATGCTGCATCCAAACATATGAAACTGCCCTTCTGATGATGCCACCTAGCAATCTTTCATATTGTGATAAAACAATTGTGCAGTTGTTGGTCCTCTATATGTTGTTCCTCTATATGTAGTTCCTCTCATCAGTCACAAAGTACTTTCAATGAATATTTAAAAGAAAATATAAATTTTAACACACCTTCCCCACACTTTTGTTGCTCCGTCCAATAAGAATGGTGTTGTCTTAAACACATTGACTGACATGACATCAGGATCATCTTCGTGATACTCAACGATGTCAACTAGCGGCTTTGTCTGTAAATGGGAAAACAAATGCCATGAAACACTTCACTACAGATTCACAAAAAGATCTGAATAGGCAATTAGGAAAGTGTTCTAGCAGTTTTACTTGATGCCCTTACTTGCTAAAACAAGCATATTCTTAACTTTGGCAGTACAGCTTTTTAAACTTCTGTGTGCTGTGTTGCTAGACAACAGCACTCCATAATACTGAATAAATGAAATAATAGCTAAACTTGAATACAAGGGCAGATATACTTGATGATTTCCTCACTTGCCATCATACATCTTCAATACTCCAAGAATTTAGATAGAGAAAATGTAACTGGTATTAATACACTAATACATTGCAGATTAACTTGAAATTTACACACCCACAACCTTTACCAAAAATACAGCCTCTTATCAAAGCCTTCAGTACACTGTCAAATATGAGGAATTCTAATAATGTCAGTCTCTGCATAGTGTTCATGTGTTTTACTCAAAGTTCTAATTTTGCAAACAACATTTTGTACACCAACTAACATGAAGATTGTCACATGACACAAGTTGAAACATGATCATATGAACCTCGATATTCTGATTGGTTGAGTGACTGCACAATGTATATAGTATATTGTCATGTTTTGGTGTTAGCTACAAATGAACTTTGGTAGCCTGCTATCATACACCCTACTGTATAGTCAGCTTATCAATATGAACATGGGTCTGTGAGAAATTCATAAGTACAGGTAATTAAATAACAGGTGATGTTAACAATGTAGAGAAAATTTTTTGAAACAGATTTATTATGCTGGACATTTGCCCACTGCAAAGTAGTACAAAACATCACAGTCTTTTCATCGAGATTGGGTTTGGGTTAGTTTTTAAAATACTTTTAGTAGTGGAGTAAATACTATCCCTCTAATTCTGCATTTCTATTATACATGCATGTATCCTTTAGCCAGATATTAACACCAGAGGGCATTATGTTAAAGATGGCTGCAAACTCCTGTATTATAATTTATTATCTAACTTCGAGTTCACGGCATCATGGATTTTTTCAGGCTCAGGGGAGAAAGCTAAAAATATTAATGTGGACATATTCTACAGGTCATCATGGCTAAGAGCCAGCCTCGCACACATCTTTAACTATGACCTGCCAAAAGGTTCCTGAGACTCTGTTATTGCTGTTGTAATTCTTGCAATAACTTATTTAGATTAAGAACGCTTAGTCTTATTAGGACTACCTTAAATAGTACTTAAATAATTGTTTAAGTGCAAGTGCATTTATGAGGGACCAAGTCGAGAAATAATGATCACAATATTGTCCCACATAATATGGCCTGAATGGACACTAGATTAAACTGTAAACTGTGGTTGATTTGAACACAGCAAAATGTAATTGGTTGCTGTCCACTCCTGAACTACTAGCATAGCCGTTGATAACATGGAAAACCAACTGATCAACTCACAGTTATCTCTTAGTTCACCCCCCCCCCCCGCCCCCCCCCCGCCCCCCCCCCCCCCCCCCCCCCCCCCCCCCCACACCCCACCCACCCCCCCCCAATCACGAGCAACGGCGCTGAAAACAAAAAACACCCAACACCCCACCCACATTTTTCCCCTATTTCACCCCCCCCCCCCCCCCCCCACACACACACACACACAAACATCCCCACACTAGCGAAGAAAAAAAACCCCGCTTAAGACAAATAACTGTCACAAATACCTTTTAAATATTACATTGCAATCTTGCTTACTTAGTAAATTTTACTTCCTTACACGACTATTTTGCTTCCGCAATATACATAAATAACCCTTTATCTCCGTTCGCCATATTTGCTTTCTGTTTATACATGTTGATCATGGTAACAGAGGGCAATGAAGCATGTTATTCTGCGTCAATGACAAAATTTAAAACCACTGTACTGTCTTACATGTTCATGCACAACTTTTAGTTATCGCTGAATGGTATAAATGTACTATAAACTTTACGAAAATTTAAGGTCATGATAAATTAGAATCTGTTTCTCAAGATCAACTTGATTGATGCTCCCAACCAAAACACTTCCAGGCTTTGAGCTGACACAGCGCTACGTACCTCCTCCTTCATAAAACCAACAGCCCTGTTTATGTTCTTCTTAGCCATTACCTAGCACTCAGCACGCTTACTATAGTAAACAAAGTAAGCGTATGAGGTGCAAGGCTGCAACTGCCAAGGTTACTGGAAATGCATGAAAAAGAACTAAAGATAAACGCACTTTCGAAAGTCTTTTTTCAAGTAGATATTATTTCCGAAATCCTCCGATAAATATATGAGTTTCTATGATAATAACTAGGCAATATCCTACATACATACCTGTAAAACGTACAGCCACACTACTCGTGAGCTTATTTCTGATTTCCTGATGTATAATTTCGCCATTCTTCTCTCGATGCCGAAGCCTTGTTAAGTTGTGTCTCAGTGCCGGCAGTACTGCAGAATCGTAATAAACGACTGAGCATTTAAGAGTGAATAGCTGACTTTGGTTCCCCTTGTTAAAAGTAATGTAATGTAATTCTCATTCGATTTTATGATGCCTCAGTTATCACAGTGCCTGGGAACACTATTTTGCAATGTTTTGAGTGGAATGATATTAGTTATTGAGGAATGGGAACGAACAAGAGACCAGGACTTATCAAAATAGGGGAATCTCCTCTGTTGGCTTTGTGCTGGAGACAACATACATTCATACCATATTTTTCCGCCTATAAGCCCAGGGCTTATCTGTGTCCGTAAGGCTTGTTTGATGGGGCTATCAGCCGGGGCTTATCCACGTGGGGCTTATACGTGGATCAAAAAAAGTTCAATGAGAAAAAAGACCAAAAGATTTTCAAGTGACTGGTTCAAACAACAACCGTAATATTACAGATATTAACTCCTTTTATCATTTTGACATCAATCTTAATACCAACTCCTTATGATAAGTTCTTATAAATGTGCTTCAAGCATCATCATCTTCACTTTTTTCACTATCAGTGTCACTACTTTCACTTTCACTACTTCCAGTCTCAGACGCATCCTCCTCATCTTCACTTTCACCTTCAATAACCATATTAAATCCGCTTTCTGGTTCTGGCAGCTTGCATCCATCAAAACCTTTTACGTTTACGACGTGATTTTCACTTCCATCAAGCGAATTGGATAGTCCACATTTTAAGAAGGTGTCTGACCATTTCTTTATCTTGTTTGATTTTCGCCCATGAATCTGCAACCCACTTTGTGGTAATTACTCGTCTTTCTGAGGGCGACAGCTTTCCTGATACATAAAGATCCAAAATTTCATTCAAGTGACGTTCAAAGTCATTTCGAATGTGGTTTTTGAATGGCTTATTTATGACCACATCTAAGGGCTGTACTCGGCTTATTGTTCCGCTCGGCACGTTGATAACTGTTGTATTCACTTTTCCAGGCAAAATCTTAACGTCGTCTATTTGTTGAGCAGTGTGTTCACTGTACATCGGCTAATAATATCTTTCCAGTAGAAGCAGGAGTTGCTGGGTTTAGAGATATATTCCCCCAATCTTCGTTGACCCAACTTTTCATAATTGTTTCATCACACCAAGCTTTTTGTTTGAAGAACTACTTTCACTCTTTTTCTTCCAATTGTTGTTTTTCAGCTGCCTTTATTCGTAGTCCTTTACCACGAAAAATGATCAAGGGTGGGAGAGTACTTCCATCAGCAAAAATTGAATAGTCAACTGAACTGTACATTGACGTTTGCCAGTCCAGACTGACCTGTGGCATACCAAACTTCGTCAGCGCTCGCTTCTCGTAAGTTTTGTTATCATCTAACACAAAAGGCAAGTGTGCTTGAATCATATTCTCCAAATATTTCCCAAGCTGTTAGGTTCTTCGTTTTCTTTGGCGTAGAACTTCTGCATGAAATCCTTCTATTGCGGTTGAGCAGGAGATTTCTGAGCAGCATGGATTTTTCTTCTTAGAGTAAGCTTATTCCGCCTACAAATAACCCTCGAACGATCAGTTAGAGAAACGGAAAGTTTCAGCATCACTAGGATGCCGGTCGCTTCAAAATTTGTATTGCTTTTGCCGTAAACCACCAACGCTTTACCCTCTTTCCGTCTCTTCGCAACGCTAAAAACTCATCATTCAGCTGATTTTCCATTAAAGGAAATCTGGCTAACCCTGTCCGAGCTGCTTTTGATTTTCCTTTCTATTTACCAATTTTCCCTTCATGGCCTTCAGCCATTTCACTCTGGCTGAGATCGAGAAAGAAACTTTTCTTTCCTGGGAAACTGTAGATTCATGCGCGCACATTCGAATCAAGCAGAATAGGGCACATTCGAATTTAGTACAATCGCACGTGTACAGGAATGTTCGAATCAAACATGGTATCGTCATTGAAAAACACCATAGTGCTCATACGAATCAAGTCGGTAGACACGTAAATTCGTATCTCGCAGGTAGGCAAACTTTTGAGTGAATTCAGCAAGCGTATATTTGAAGAATTGCTCTACCGCAGTAGAATCGCAGTACGGTATTCCAAAGTTTGTCGATTCAAGTCACCGATTCAGTTTAAGTAGAAGTGGTGGCTCTTGTTTGTTTTGCTGAAATCAAGTGCCGAATAAAAGGACACCATGTATATGATTACAAGTATCTACTGAAAGAAGAAACTAGAATGTTTACGCGAGCCTACAAACGTTGTTGTAGAATCTCGAAGGTGAAAAACCGTGGGACCACGGGGAATCAAACCCACGGTCTCCGCATTGCGCAACAAGACGCTTTTCCACTAAGCTACGGTCCCATACCAACGATAGAGAAATTTGGGAGGTCCTTTGTTTCGATATTGCGTCACTACATAGCTAGAGGTGAAGGCATGACGCTCGATAGTTTGCATGCCTCTGTTAGCTAGCCCGACTCCAGTGAAGTGTTGTTCTTCACCTGCTTCAAAGTAGGGAGGATTTTGACTCTCGAAGCCTAATCCAAGCCCCATCCCCAAGATATAAGAAAGACAGTATCACAGACAAGTACAGTTTATGCAGTATCATATATTTAAGTTTTCTCTTTTTCTGTAACATGCATCAGTGTAAAATTTTCAATTTCATCATGTTTTGCATATACCATCTATTACATGCCCCGCTAGACTGAACAGCTTTCATTTATTTTGGGGTTTTAAAATCTCTGGACCGCAAAAAGGTACAAGGAATAGCCGTCGGTTGCGAGAAAACGACGTTTCAGTAGGGATGGAGTAACTTTTTGCCCGAAATTTAGATCTAAATTGTTAAGGTAAATTTGAATCGGCCGTTTAAAAATACATCTTTTATACAAAATAACTAAATACTGGTATTTCAGAAATTAAGTAATTGTAGCCGTGTTCATATCAAAATACCGGCTTCAAAACCATTTTAGCCAAAACGGTTTAAGAGTAGGCTTCAAACCAGTTGGAAGACGGAGAACTGACTTTGCATTAATGAAATCTTGGACATCGAGGTCTTCAGTTTAAGAAGTTTCCTAGAAATTCAGAAATGGCATGAATACTTACCTTTTACGCCATTGCGCAGAGGAGGCAAATAAATTGCACAGAGGAAACAAATAAGTTTGAAAACTTCCCACATAAAATGAGAAATAGAACTTCCGCAATTCTTTCTATCCATTTCATTCAAGTAGGAAACTAAGTTTAAAAAGCCGTGATGCAGTTCAGTTTGAAAAAATGGCATCGAGCAGCGAATATGGCACGATCTGGACACATTCAGAGGCCCTCACAGTATCAGATATTTGGGGTGATGGCCATTTGCAAGGGTAACTTGAAGGGGTAAGACGAAATGCGAAGATTTTCGACAATATTTCTGATGAGATGTAGCCGAAATGATACCAGAGACGTCCACAGTAATGCTGAAGCAAATTAAAGACCCTCAAGGTTGATTACAAGAAATATGTTAGGCCCGTATATAGGAGGGCGTCATCGCCCGAATTTCGACTTCCCAGAAAGCAGAGGGGCACATAGTACCCTATAAGCTCACTTGTAATAAGACTCGAAAAATAGCAACAAATAAAAGGCCTTTTTTGAGACGAGAGGATTTTAATGATTAGTTTAAAAGATACAGAAAATATGTCACCAACGGGATAATGGTGCAAAAGAAAGAATCCTGTAGCAGAGCTTGGTCCACGGGGAAAATCGATTAAAAGAAAAACCAGGATAAGGAACTAAGATAGTGTTATGATCTCTGAGGCCACTAAGGAATTTTACATTTCCTGAAGTAAGTGTCCTCTCTCACTTCGCTGGCTCGGGCAATAAGCTAAACGTCTTCTCAGTAAACAATGTTTGCCTAAACTCTCCTATGAAGACTCTTTTGTTGAGCGATGACACGGTAGCTACCTTATAAACATTCTCTTGGCAACTGAAAGTACTCAAAAACTCGACTTGATCTTCAGAAATAGTTTTCAAGACCTTCAAATGTGTAAACGAGCATTTACTTTGTTGAGGAGAAGAACAAGGGCATTACTGAAGATAATTTTGTTGCAAACCACAAGAACAGACACATGCTTTATATTACTTCAATGGTAACAGCTGTCACAAACATTTGGAAAAGTGGCGGCACTTGCCCACCTGTTCCCTGTACCTATGGCCTTCTGAGTGATTATACAAGTGAATGTTACTAGCGTCGGTTGTACTTTCAACCCATGTGCCAAAGTTTCTAGCTAAGTCACCGGCTTCTAAAATAATTGGAAGAGATCCGTTAAAGGCAGGAATTGATGAAGCAGTTGTCAGGGCACTCACAATCTACCAATGTAAAATTTCTTGGGCTCTTTTTATACATAAATCCTAACTTAAGCACTTTAATTTCACTGCTTTAGTGACCGTCGCTTTAATTCGGTTTATATTCGCAACATGCGAAATTCTACAGGTGCGTATCGTCGTCTCGAGAACTGTGCAGTGAACCTCTTTTCGTAAGATTCTGTCTTAGGGGTAGGGATCTGAAGACCGTCACATTGCCTTGTCCTATAGCTTTGGTAACACCTTGATTCTTATCCGCTAGGCTTTCAGGACGAGGGTAGTAAAGATTTTTACTTCATGACCTTCCGGTAGTAATAGACAAGGTTTTCTACGTTTTACCGTGAATTGTATCATCTATCGCTTATCTGTGTACTTTCTATTATCAAATGATACTCTATTCACATGCGCACTGAAGTGAAGGGCTTCATTTCAAGTTCAATTATATAACTTCATCAGACGAAATCTGCAGCGTTTTCACGTGTGCAACTTCACTTTCCGTCCATGAGTCCAATTTAAAATTGTTTCTATGCTTTATGATCAAATAACGTCTCGAAGCAACATAAACGCAAACAACACTATAAACCACCTCAGACTAGAAATAGATAGATTCAATCTGTGTAGAGCTGTTACTCAAATTTGCTTCCAAAATCATAGCATAACAAGCGACAAAATGACATGATGTAACTCTGTAGCGGGATTGATTACCAGGCTCACACAATAATAAAATTCATGCAAATAATTGCCAATTATAAACGCACAGCGTCCTCTTCATATAATTGAATTTAGTGACGAAATTACCTTATAAGATAACTATTATTCCCTTAAAACAAATATGCTCTGCTACTGTACATTTCAGTGTACACGAGTAAATATATGCAAGATCGTGAAAAGACGCGATAATTGTTTCCTCGAAAGAAATAAAAGACATCAGCTTTTGCCATTTCAAGAAATCTTGGCAGATGTTCCCAAAACTACTCCATTCTTATCCGTGGAACTTTTACGCCAGGGTCTTACGGAATGTACTCCAAAGGCAAGGGGAATATGCCTCTCATCGAAAGAGAGTGGAATTCGCCCGAAACTTGTATTCAACAGTAAATTGCAAGCATTCCTTACACAAAGTTACAGTAGTCATTGATAACAGAGAGAGACCTTGACGAAAGACAGTCAGAAGTTCTAAACAAAATTTCTCCAGTGGAAAACGAGCTTTGATACTAAACTCGATGATTACACTACAAACATCACAAAGACGAATGGTGTTTTAATATATTTCGCTTTTGTTTAAACTGAAAAATATTCAATTATTTACTCCTTATTAGCCGTTCATCCTGTGTCAGATTTTCGTCTACTACGATTCCGAGAGATTAACTCTTATCGAGAAAGTTAGATGTCATAGTCGTTAAGAGATTTCTAATGGTCTTGATTTTCTCTGTAAGTTCGTTTACTCTCATCCATTTCTAGGTGTTACGTAACTCATTATGTGCGTCTCCAGCTTATTTTGCTGTGTAACAGCTTTTACACCAGTGTTATCATCACACACACTAGCTCAAAGAATTGTGATCATTTCTGATAATAATGAAAATAGGAGACCTAAACAAGATCCTTGAGGAATACCGTAGGATAGCTCTCCAGCTTTGCATTCTTGTCTGTTCGCAGACTTTCCTAGTTTTGTCCATCACTACAAACGCATGCAATTTTCGATAAGATCTTGGAATTGATTGTATCATTGAATAGCTGTTTTAAGGTTTCGGGAATTCTGCGATTGCTTTAAATGCGATCCATGACTGTAATAAGCCTAGAAACTGGATCAATTAATTAATAAAAGGATGCTTCTTTTGCTTGCTTGACACGTTCAAATAGTTACGCGTGAGCTGTAGGATTGTGTATCGTGGAAAAGACAGACATTACAGAGATAGGTCTAGAATCGCCTACATCAGTCTAGAACCCGGTGTAAAAATTTCACATTCTTGCTGCTTTCCAATCATTGTCAGTAAGGATACACGGACATAAATGCATTTGTATCTTCAACGGAGGCTTCGATGCCTTAATCGAAGGCAGACACTTCACATTTAAGCTGATTTAAGATTCAAATACTGTCTTATCGACTTTTGTAAACGTTGTTGTTTTGTGCCATTGTTTTCAAAGTGTAGGATGTTGACCTTCAATGTGAAACTGCGGCAACTTCAATATCAAGTATGGGCCGTTCTTGTTAAATGGTCGTCTATCCTTAACAAATATTTGTCTGGATCAGGTGGGGTTGGCGATAAAAATAAACTAAATACGTAAATGCAATTTTAGTCTATCTGAGTCTATCTATGCCAGGCAGCGGTAAATTTTTTCATGGAGCATGCCCTAAAAATGCTCATACAAGATTAGCATACCCAACAAAGATGACCTGGCTACGCCACTGGTAGAGATGGAACAGCCAATTTGACAAAACGTACTACGTCTGTAACAATGGATCACATAGCTTGTATGATAGCAAAAAAAATTATCAAATAAGTGTTTGGAGAAGTTGATATTTTACCACGAGAAGAACTGCTGTAGCAGATCCGACTCAAAGTGAAATGTTTGTTTGTTTACAAACCTTTTCATATATTAAAATAAAATAGTTTATTGGTGGTAACGAGAGCCAGGTAAATGTCCCGTGTACTTAAAACTGCCCTGGATTGCTAACGTTTCACCGATTTGAAAACCAGTAGTGCTTCGGCGCTGTTACCCCACGCGTGGAATATACCAGTAAGAAAGCGTTCTCAACTAACCACAAAGACCGTGTGCCTTCCACAAATTGCAGCACCGTTGTTTTTTCATTTTCTTGCCAGTGCGATGCTGGCTGTGTCGGACGCACGACTTTTCATCCTGTATTCGCCAAGCATCAGCTCCTACAAGGAAACAACCACCTCGGGTTTCTAAAGCCAAAAGCACTACTAAGCAATGGACTCTGCCATTGAGCAGCACTTGCTTGAAAACCTTAGCAAAATTGTATACGGATGACCGCTTTGGCATAATAGGCAGAGCCACAATTTTGGACTATGAAATATGCAAGTTTCCCTAAACCCTGTTCCAAAACATTGTTAAGTTTGAAAACGAGCATTTTGGGCACTTGCATGTCAGTCATCCCTACTGTTAAGCGGAGGGGTCTAAAAAACAAGCAATACCAGGAATGGGCACCCCTTCCATGTGGTTAAGTGTCTTGCGTGATTCGTTCCATTTTCACCACAATTTTTTAAAAATTCAACTATTAGTCCAGGATTGTAGGTCTGCTTTTCACCTAGCCGTCCTCGAATCCTTCCATATCAAAGCAAGAAAACCGTTTGTCTTTCCATTGGGCCTTTTCGGTTAACCATTTCGTTCCACATACACTGATTGATCAAAGCAACACTAATCTAGCAGTCAGACCTTTTTGGCTACTTTCAAAATGCTCTTTGGTAAGTTTTAATGATTTCTTCTTAATATCAATTCTGAGTATTTTGTACTCTGAGGAGTGTCAGACGAAAAACGCTTTTTAGTACTGAAATGTTTTCGCTGTTTCGTGCAGTTTTAAAGTAAAACACTGTAATGAAGGCATCACCCCACGTTTGGTGGTTTTAAGCTCAAGTGGGATACATACATACTCCTGTACATGATGTACAATCCCGCTTGAAAGTGCCTTATAGTAAACAACCAGAATGCCCTTACAACGCCGGTCTCCTTGGAAACGCAGTCAAAGTTACTATGCGATGAAATATGCAATGAAATATACTATTTTAGTCCACACCACATCCTCTCAGATGCACCTGTACAATCTTAAAAATACGAAACCGTCATTTTTGCATACTATCCACCGCTTTTTATTCAATTACGTTCGTTCCCTTTGATAGCCTTGGTTTAAGGCCCGTATACACGGTGCAACATGTTGATACAACTTGTTGAGCACAACTCGTTCTGAGGATCCTGTCTTGTTG
>JAAAKL020008188.1:0-16155 GCA_010016065.2 Carybdea cf. marsupialis auct. non (Linnaeus, 1758)
TGTAAATAGAGTAATTGATGATCTGTTAATAGATTATTCGACATTGAGCAACCTATCATCTCTGTGAAATACAACATTGCTTGATGACTATGATTTTTTATTCTGATCTATACTGAAAAACTGAATCTATTGCTGAACGAAAACATTTCGACGTAGTCGAAAACAGTTTCTGAAATGGACTGCTCACTTCATTACGAAAACTATAGTTTTTTTGTTTGAGGTCTGACCTCTGAAGCTATAAGTACACTTTACTCCCGCTGACAGCTTCCAAAATAAGAAGCAGCGAGCATTTTGTCTAACTTAGGTCACGTACTGTGCTTCGTCTGCTGGGACCCATGGAACACAATGAATTTAAAATGTTTTTTCTTTACAGTCTGCAAGACGCGTAATAAGCAATAAAAGTTAACGCTAAGAGAGAATGGGTTCCGATATCGATGGTATCGAGAGAAGTTTCCTACGTTTGGGCTGCGAGCATTATCAGAATGTAAAAACCACACATGCTAGAAATGAACTTGATGTTTCGTCAGCATATATAGGTACAATAATCCTTACTTTTAAGGACGAAGCAGCAATTATTGAAAGCATTTTGTAACTGTTTTATATCGCAAAGTTAGTAACTATAATTTAAGAATGTTTGACTAATTTTCATGTATCAGTGTGTTGGCAAAAAAGCACGTAGGGTTCAACAATGAGTAGTTTTGTTTATGTAAGGAGGAAGTAACTATTCTTGGCTATACATTTGGCAGGTACGTTGGATGTACGTTGGATGTGGGTTTGCTATATAGACCTAATTGAGCAACAGAATTGACGAGTATATGGAAGCAAGAAAATGCATTGATTTCAGAAACGTTTAATATCTTAGTAAAACTATTACAATCCACACACAATGTGCAACATCACTACTTTCTGTTTATCCATGTCTACAAGATATCGGTCGGCACTTGCGTCTGCGACAACTTCTTACTGGTCTACACACCGTAAAGCGATAGAAACATAAACGACGCCTAAACCTAATACACAAGCGTCTTCCTCTGGCTTTCGAAATGCATGAACGGTTCTTTTTGCACTTTTTCACCGCTTCTCTCAGTTCCTTTCGTTCCTTGATAAATGTTTTCTTACATTTAATCAACGCTTTCTTCAGCTGTACTTTTCGTACTGTCCGCTTCGCACTTCTTGCACACTTGATCAGAGCACGAAATGGTTTCCATCCACAGTGTATCTTTCGAATGCGGAAACACCTGTGTAGCGACGAAGCAATGTGGCGACATCGAACAAAATATCCGCAACGTCTGACCATCGAGCATTTGTAACAACGGGAGCGTCTTGGGTCACTGGATTCGTCGACTACTCCTGAAAGACAAGGAAAAATGTAAAGCAATATTTATCGCAATTATTGGTGTAATTAGGTAGGGGGGGGGGGGGGTACCAAAAACGGATGCCACTAGTATTCATACCTAGAGGTTCTTTTTCAGCATTGTCTTGCATCTGAATCTGCTGCCGGTCACGGTCCTTCTCAGCACCTACCAACAGAAATGTGATAATGGCTTATAAGGGTCAGTTGTAATAGAGAGGGAACAAAGGATGGAAAGATATTGCTATTGAAATGCCAGTGGAAATCGTATTACGACATGTAAAATACGACCTACCGTTAGCTGCCAACGCTCCAAATGTTCCAATCAATAAGAGGAAAAGCACCTTGTTATCCATTGCTACTGCTCTATTGTTTTCACACTAAGGATCCTGTGATCTATTCTGCTGCAAGGATAGGAAAGGAGAAAAAATCAAAGCCACCCATACGCAGTCTAGTAATTGATCTTGTGTGAAATAAAATAAAATTATACTGTAAATCCACGAATAAGTAACAAAGTAAACATGTTCAAACAATGAAACCTTTAAAAAACGTAGGAGATGCTCTGTTTAGTCGGGGTCAGTGTGGGGAGCTAACTCGCGTCTACAAGGTAACAGATGACGGTCATGGAAACGTAGCCGAGAATAACGAAAAAAACACTCTCCAATCAGAAACTGAGTTGCTGTTTGCAAGACGCAGAGCCTGCTTGCATAAGTAGGCTCCTTTAATTTGCTACTGCAATATTCCTTAGACATGTTATACCATTCACATTGTAGCACGCTATTGGAATGTCAATGGAAGAATCTTCAAAAGGGATTGCGAGTATTGATTTAGCGGGTCAATAAACGTCAACAAGGAAAGCTAATCGGATTTTACGTAATAACCTCTAAGAGTGTAAAAGATATAAATAGCAAGACGTCCAACAGAAGTACGATACCTTACCTGTCAGCAACCGATTCTCACAGCTCTTCACTTATCTCTACCAAGTGAGCAAAATGTTGAAACGCTGGCAATAAATAGGAACGCAGCCTTTATGCATCATTAAACATAGGAGATATGCATTTATTTATTTTCCGTTTAAAGGTTAAATGAGGTATTTATTAGACAGTAATATGAGTTTAGTTATTGTTCAACTTTGACAATCGAGTTTTGGGTTGAGGCTGGATGCATTGAATTGCAGAAAATGTTTTTAGGGATTTTTGATGGAAGTACATTATGCATTCAAATGTGGACAAAAGCATTGGGGTATGATCCACGTTTAAGTACGGAATTGAAAGCAAATATGTTAAAAGCCATCGCGAATTTATCATTGCTTATGTAGTTATCAACCTTATTACCCAATTATCTGAATTATTGCTCATTTATTGATATACTAAGAAATGGCTGATCGATTATCAGCCACTATAGTAGAGGTGTTTGTAGATCTGTTTCGATTAATCTAGACTTGACCTACTTTGTAAATATCATATTGTATAGGGAGTGAAGGAAATAGATAAAAGACCCTCTGAAGTATTAAGTATTCCCTAGCTCCTCCCAATTTCCATATTCCTAAATGCTGGATCAACAAATAACCACATCATCTGTCATTAACATTTCCCAAGAGTTAACTTTAGGGCTTCTTTCATTTTAACATTGGGCTGATTAACTGCGCCTCCTGACTTTGCGTCGCATCAAGGGATATCATTTTTGAGAAAACAGAGAAAAAGGCTAAGAAAAGATGTATTCGTAAATACAAAGTCGAGACCACTAGAAGTTGTTTCGAAATATTTGACTAACAAAGTAACTGTTTTATTTAATAGAGCAGATAACTAAACTTCACGATAAGCTGGCACCTTTCTACAGAGAGCAGAGGATGTGGCGTGGTAACCCAACGCCTAGAGAAAATATTTTCTTATTTGGAAAAGCTCGATCTGCATGTACCTTTCGCTACGCTGAGAGATCTTCAGTACTTTAGGAGAGTAAAATTCTAGCTCAAGAGATCAATACTTTAACCCAGATTGAACCATCTCTTGGTATGCAATAGCTGACTGGGTCTTAGAGCTGGCCTGAAGACTTTTACCTTACCCTTGATTAATGGTTCATTTATCATTATTAAGGGGTATGAGCTTTAGTACATCCGGCCCACTGGGCATGGAACAAATTTATGTATGGCCGCCCCTTATAAGATAGTGGTATTGCCAGTCCATTTCTGACAAACTGCAATGACATACCAAATCATCAATTTGGGAACATGGATTGGTATGATGAAGTATTGCAACCTTGCTTACTCTTTAGTTTCCTACTCAAGTTTTCGATGACGAGGTAAGCACGTTCAGTCAGTCTTTATATCATAAAGATGCAACATTCATCGATGGAACTATTGGAGAATGAAACATTGCAGAGGCAATGACGATTTCATTGCAATTTAGTGACACGAGCGTACTTTAAGTACTTCAATTATGTTCGGACGTGCAAGAACAGTATTGGTTGTTAGATCTAACACAATAACTAATCTATGATATGTTCTCCGTGCATGCGCAGTTTGAGAACTCTGGCATAGTGCCATATGGATTCATTCAATTGCTCTCTCCTAACTTTGCCTTCATTACAGCTAGAATTCAGTCTCAATTCTTAATATTGAATTGCAGAAAAGGTTGATAGGTTTGATAATGCAGTTTGGGTAGTACGTGGTACATTTTTTTACAAACTGCCATATTGTAACTGCACGACATTATATTCTGGTGAAGGATTATTTAATTGTTTTTGTATTGATTGGTGTGCGACGATCTTATATGAAGATGAAACTTGATACACCATAATTAATAACTCGAATTCAGAGATCGCAATAGCTGAAAAACAGTAGGTCCTGGTGGAGTGTCTGGACAATGTGGAAAATGCATAGTGTAGCCAACAGGTAACAGGTCTTGGCTCCAGACTCCAATACGTAGGTAAAACTTTGCATTCAGGAAAATCTGAGCTTTGTCGGAGAAAATTCTTTAAGTTCAAGAGGTTTTCTTGCACAATGATCCTCATATCGGCCTCAATTCCCCCCAGCCTTTTGTTTTCAAGGCCATTAGTGAAGTCCAATTCGTTTTTGGCAGAAAAGTAAAAAATGTCATTGTGCTTACCAAGCTTCAGCTGGATTTATAGATTGTTTGTGAACTTATGACCTGACTTCAGTTGGTTTAAAACTTTTGACCAGATTCAAGTGAGTTTCAGTCGGGTAAAATTTTATTTCAACTAGGTTTTATTATGATAAAATATGGTTCTTTGACAGGACCTTGTCTGTTTAAAAGTGTAAAGGCGATTGACAGCAACGCTCTCCATATTTCTGTTGGATACTGGTGGTAACGGCCCTTGAATTGAGGGTGATAGGAAACATGCTCTTCGACAGAATTTTTGTTTGCTTTTTGTGTGGCATAGAGTGGGGTTGAATGCTCCTTAAAAGATTGGTTGGTGTACATGTATTTACAGTATTAATTTCTGTTAATTTTTTTAATAGCCTCTAAATAAAGGTAATGAAAAAATATTTTGAAAACTTCAGATTTTCACTTCTTTTGTTGGAATTTGATATTTTTTATTCTCAAGTTACTTATTGTAATAAATAGATTCTGGGCTTTGATTAGTACATTACTCAGTTGTTAAAGATGCGTTCGTATAAATGTTTAGTCTTACAACATTCGAGGAGTTTGTTTTGGTAATAAAATGAGGCCGCTTGACCTATCAATGGCAATCGCAGAGAAGATAAAGCTATGTCTTCTCTGTAGTGGCAATTCGTGTTCATTCCAACTTGTTCCTCCTCCCCCTTATTTGTTTAGGCTTTGAGTAAGGTTTTATACTCGAAAAAAGATCCTGCTGAGTTTCAAGGTCATTATCTGGCTCTAAGGTATGAAAAATGGATGCGATCTCTCATTGTACCTCCTGATTAGCAGAGAGGAATAAGCCTCGTTTGAGGGCAGGATAGCAAAAATTTGGTCCATAGACACTGTAGCATGCTCTCCTCCACGGAAATCTTTCGTAAAAGGCGAAATATTTGTTCGCTGCTGAAGGAAAGCCAGATGCTTATGTAAAATAAGTTTGCATCCCCCACAGTGAACAAGCTGCAAGTATTGATTCGTTCAATCGTCTTTGTAGAGGTCAAGGTAGCACTACACCATTAATTTATTCCTTTATAAGCGAGTCAACGCAATTAATCGTAATGCATCAATGGCCATACCACAAATACCTTATGGTTATTTAGGCATGCTCATTGGGGTATGGCCATTGGGGCATGAAGATTGCATGCATGAAAATTATATTCATTGTTTTGTTTTCATTGCACCTTGGATTAACAAAGAAATGGGACTGCTGTTCCTGCTGAAAGTCGACGACTAAAAGGTAACATAATTCAGGTCTATTATCTAAAAGACTGATTTTACTTTTTTGCTTAAAGTTAACAAAGTTTTTACTACTTTTTTGCTTAAAGTTAACAAAGTTTTTACTACTTTTTTGCTTAAAGTTAACAAAGTTTTTTCTACTTTTTTGCTTAAAGTTAACAAAGTTTTTACTACTTTTTTGCTTAAAGTTAACAAAGTTTTTACTACTTTTAAGTATCTCACTATATTCTAAGCATGCGTTAAAGTTTTTAACACTCTTTCCCGTTTGACTTGCCAGTATTTTTAGTTGTTTAAGTTTAATTATGAGAAGACTGCATTTATCCTCCAAGTGGACTTTATGGAAAACGTAGCATGAATCATACAACAACTGTTATCGCCCATTGAAAATAGTCCATTGTTGAGCATGTCAACCAAGTACTGGTCTTCACCTGGTATTAACTTCTTTTCTGGTTTTTATTTTTGTGGATTGGCAAGTTTTATTCCATTCTGTTGTTAGCGGATAACGATAGCGAGACACAAAATTTTGGGTAAAAGAAGCCACACATAGAATTATTGCATTGCCTACAACCGAAGATAACCTTACAATGTTTGTGAATGTGTTCTTTTGCCCTTAAATATCTTGTAGTTTTAGCCTGTAATTATAATCACCCATCAAAGACTGGATCAAAAGGCCAATGGTTTTAGGGATCATCTTTGAAATAAACAGAGGTGGGCACCTGCTGATTTTTGTGAAGTCTGTAATTTGCAGTTTCACTAACTTTGTTTGGTTTTCCGTCAATTCCCATTCCTTACTTTTGCCGTTACTTGTAAATCTGCTAATACTAACCAATATTAATTCATTGTTCGGCGATGAGGTCTTACAAATGTCTCCTAACCATCATATAGTCCGTAAACCTATTTCCTTAGGCCTTTAAAAAAATGTTACCAAAAATCTGTTTCATCACTATGTAGTTTAGAAGTTTAAAAAATTTAATATCGTTTTTTTTATGTAACTGACGCTTTTATACAACAAATACATCCTCATTAATCATGGCTAAGGATATTACAAATATTTACCATTTTAATTTTCTTCCTAAAATGTTTTGGACACTTTTGCAAATATTTCAGAACTTTCACCACTTTCGTGATTTTCTGTCCTCTTCTGTTTATTTAATATAATTTGTATAATTTTGCTGATAACTTTTATCACTCTTTGCAATGCCAAGTGTTGAGTTCAAGCATGGTACAATGATAGGTTTTATAACAAAATCTATGGTGCAATGGCTGACTTTCACTTGTATGGCGCTATGGAGCCGTTTGTTTTGAGGAACTGGGTGTTACTTGTTTGTCGTGTTCACTGCACATGTCATGTTTGTTGCCCTTCCTGACAACGTACTGCGTTTGGAGTCTATGAACTTGGAAGTTGTCACCAAAAGACGCGTAGAGACGGCAGTAAACAAAAGTGGGTCCAGCATCTTGTCTTTACATAAGGCTACGCAAATTTTATTGATGCAATGAAAAATTTTGTTGACGTGTCTATCTAGCTGCAGTGCTTGAACCAAGGTCAAGTGCGGTAAAATATTAAATATGTGAAAGACAAATTTAAAGTAGTCATAGTCATTCATTAGCAGTATTAAGGTCTGTCAGGTATAAAAGGCCGCTCATATCCCAAGCTGCAAATGCTTTCATTTTCATGCAGCTTCTTGGAGAGCAGTGTGTCATCCGCACTGACGACAGTACCTTACAAAGCTAATATTTAGATGTCTGGTGAAAATATCTAATAAGGAACTTCACGTCAATTGTACAATATCAATCCATCTGGATCAGTATCGTTACCATGGATACAGAAGTACGTTACATTTTGAAAGTCGCTGATGGAAAGATGTCTGAAAAGTACTTTAGCCACGCAGGGCTGGTATACACTTTCCCATTTGTGACAGCGAATGCTGAAACTTTTACGTGCGCAGTTTAATGTCTTAACCGAGATGCTAGAATGAAACTCGGAGAATTTCAAATTGTCGCTCTCCGATGCAACGCTGCTCTATTCAAAAGCCATCTAAAGATACTAAACTGTGATTGGTACATCGCTTCCAACTTACATTTTTATCATGCCTCTTTCAAGCACATGAGTCTAACCATAGTCACAAGAGAATCCGGGGGGATCCCCCAACAAGACAAAGGACAATTATTAATATATTGCATCCGTCACGAGCGTTGTTTCGAAGGGATTATTTTCCGAGAATAATTATCTATGAATTAGAATTATCTTTCAATTATGTGCAATATACATCTGTATAATTTTGTTCAAGGTTTGCCCTATTTGGGATCTTCGCCATTGACCCACAAGAGGGTTTTGTATCAGAGATGAATCATGTTCTATTGGTGCTATTTCTTGGAGTTGTGGTAGTCTACACCAAAGAAGGTATGATTTTATTACAGTGATGACATTGTGTATATTTTGCATTGTTTGACATGCTAAAGAGATTACCTTACAAAAGCCAGATCTGAGTCACACCTTTTATGCATTTAGCATCGAGATAGTACAGAATTGCTTAGTGAAGGCATCAGTATCCTAGAGACTGAGAATTGAATACAGGGACCAAGGCTAATCTAAGGAAAGGCTATACAATCTTTTTAGATCATGTTGGCCCATCACTTGCGCTAGAAGGTCTTTAAAATGTTACACTTGTTCGTTACAAAAACAGATATAAGCGTTTGACAAAGGATCAGCATTAAATAGACACCGATTTTTTCCCCTTAAAAGTCATCATATGATTTACTAGCCATAGATATTTATTGCTTTAGAGCAGGTCAGCCATGTGTAAAAAGATTTATTATACTGAAATACCAACTACTAGCTTTAAATGAACTGGAAGTCAATCTATTCATCAGAGATTGTGCAGATTTAATGGAGTTCAATTGTTTTTTCGACTAGAATACCGGAAACGATGCATAAATACAGTTAAATACATCTTTCGTATTGTCCTCTGAGAATTGTTTTGTTCAGCCGCTTTATAATTCAAGCCTTAAAAAGTGAAAAGTTTGATGATTTCACCAGCTCATTTTTAGATAATTATGGTAGTAATTATTTAAGCAATGAATAATGCTATTTTAGAATTGTAACTGAAAGAGGAGGAATAAATCTCCAACTGGAAATCTCCAACTGGAAATCTTTATAAAAATTGACATTTCAATAACGGAATATTTAAATAAGCCTTTTCAAACAGATTCAAAGACAACCTGGTGTTCAGCTCATTTTTATCTTACAAATGAATTATTACTAATGCTAATCAAATCATCTTGCTGTTTGTTGTAACATGAGTAGGACTTGTCGACTAAAAGTGCGTAGCCAATCAAATATTGGGAAAACCTACTGTTTTGCAATTTGCAGTCCATTCGATATCGTATAGTTTCTTAAAACTTGTTTGTCAAATTGTTATAGATTAAAATTAATGCGAGTAGATTTGGAATGATGGAATGATGTCATTACATAAATAAAATCAAAATTAAATTTCGGAAACTCGACAATTCTCCAAAAGAGTCTTCTTTTTCCTTCCCTTTGTTCTTTCTCCTTCTTTGATCTTCCTTTCTTTCTTTCTTCCTTCCTTCCTTCCTTTCTTTCTTTCTTTCTTTCTTCTTTCTCCTTCTTTCCTCTTTTTTTTTTCCTTTCTTTCTTTCTTTCTTCTATCTCCTTCTTTCCTCTTTTTTTGTTCCCTTCATTCTTTCTTTTCATTCTTTCTTTCTCTCTGTTCTTTCTTCTTTCCTCATTCATCTTTGTTCATTCATCACTCATCATTCTTCATTCTAATTATTCCTTCCTCTTTCCTCTCCCCTCTTTCTTTTTTGTTCTTTCCTCTTTCCTCTTTCCCCTTTCTTTTTTCTTCTTCTTCCTTCTTTCTTATTTCCTCTTTCCTCTTTCTTATTTCTTCTACAAAACGGGGCCATCAGTTATGCCCAAAGCGAGATGCAATATTTAATGTTTCCTTTCTTTTCTGATAAAGGTTTGTGATTCAAGTATCCTCTTTCTCCTTAGCATTGATAAATTTCGTACTTGCACAGCACTGCTTGCAACCTTGACTATAGATAGCAGTTTGGTCATTGTCTCTCAATTTTTGTAAGCAGTGGTAAATAAGTACGAAAATTATTTACTTCAGGGCACGACGAGTATTGTTTTAAGTAAGACGGCTGCCCCTTAGTGCTCCGTTAATAAGTGTCCAAAGGCTTCCTCTGTGAGTGGCAGTAATATAATGTATACAGTTTAAGACGGTCTATTCTACGAACAAATGCAACTAGAAAGCACAAAATGCTACCTATTCAGTACGATGACAGAGGGGAGATAGAATTATTGCGTTTCTTGAAAAATGTTGAAATAACTTTGTCTTTTTAGATGGAAGGAAAGAACTTGAGGCTGATGTAGATGACGAAGAGGAAGTTGCCATACTGGATAATACTGTTGATAAAGCTTCATTAGGTAAGTGATTGTAATAATGTATTCTTAAATAGGCAATCACCTAATTTAAGCCTGTATTTGCCGAAGCTATTGATTCAAATTTTCCTAAAGCCCTATTTAACAGATTAAATCTTTTATGTTTTAGCTATTTTCCTCTAAAAATTAATAGAGATTATATACAAATGGTACACCGTGTAATTGACCAGGGGTGTAACATTAGTGACCATGTGTATAGGATGTGCACGGGAGGTGATGATCTCCAAAAGACCTGACTCTTGTTCAGGCTACGAGACTAGTAGTATTAATGCTTCATACCAATAAATCCATGGGAGAGCTGACATCATTTCTTCCTGCTGGTGCATCTCCTCCTTCTGCATAGCACACTTCCAGAATCTTAAATCCCACAGATGACCTACTCCAAAAGCTAGTAATGATACACAAAATATGGAGAACAACTAAAGTAGTTTTAGATAGAATCGTAGATAGTGCTTCAATATCGCATCTAAGAATAGATAAGCTGTGTTCACACCAAAATCGGTTCTCAAAACCTTTATTTAAAACCTTTTTAAAGCACAAAAGGTTTGAGAACGGATCTGAGAACGGTTCGGACTGAGAACACTTTCTATGCTATTCCCCAAGACAAGACGGTGGATGAAAGCTGCAGACTAACTGTGCTCGTTCCCTTACTTCTCCAAATCAACCGTCAGACCTCTGAATGTGTCCAGATCGTATCACGTTCACTGCACTTTACCATTTTTTCAAGCTGAATTGTATCACGGCTCTTTAAGCTTAATTTCCTACGTGAACGAAATGGATAGAAAAATTTGCCGAAGTTTCATTTCTGATTCTAGGGGGGAAGTAGTGGAATCTATTTGCCTCCGCTGTGCGACTTATTAACCTCCTCTGCGCAATGACGTAAAGGGCAAGTATTCATGGCATTTCTGAATTTTTGGGAAACGTCTTGAACTGAAGGCCTCAATGTCCAAAATTTAATTTATGCAAAGTCGGTTCTCTGTCTTAAAACAGTGTGAGCCTTGGTGTGAAAGCAGCTATAGTTTTGTGAGAATCAACAAAGTGTGTTTGAAGCTTTCAGTGATATGGATGCACAACGATTAACAAAGACTCTAAAACATGAGCCTATTGGCAATTCTTTGGGGTTTCTGATGTGCTTAAACGAAACTGAAAGCCTCAGGCTTTTAATAAATAGACAAGACGCAACACTGCACAGGTAAATCTACAGGATGTGGTGTAATACTTACAAGTTTTTAAAGGATGCAACTGAAGTGATCTCAAAGCTACTGACGCTAATATGTACTACCTATCTACACCCTTGTTTGATCAATTTTTGGATAATTCCCCAATTTCTCCTGTCAAAAAATGCCAGACTGCTGAAGCTGGCTATAAAGGAAAGAGCTACCTTGTCACAAATACATTAACACTCTGTCTGTGCTCTGAATTGGTGCATTGTATTCAATGATGAGGCAGTTATCGTTTCTAAGGGTAAAAAGTCTTTCTTCTTTATCCTGTTTATTCTGTAATAAATTTAATAGTTAAGACAAACAAACTCATTAGAATCAGCTTTTGTCGATTTTGATACACAAAATGTATATGTCATAAGCAACATTCCTTCATAAAATGCAAATATTTATTTAGTCAGTGAAGTCTGAATGTATTTGACTCCTATATGGTCCTAATGAAGTCATAGGTGCATCAATGAATTAAAATTTATCTTTGAATCCAATACACTTTAAAGAAGTTCATAATTGACATTTTGTAATGAAAGACTAAACAGTGCGATTTCCTTGCAAGTTGAGAGGTGTTACATTACAACATCCTGGAAGGGTGTAATAGTATACATATGGGTCGGCATCGTATCGGTAGAGCCTCTATATTGCTACGGCAGACTATCTTTTTAAGAAACCTCCTAAAATTTCATTGGAGTGGTCAGGCCCATTCGTATACAGCACTGACCATCAATCTCTAATACTTTATTTTTTTCTAGCTGAGGAATCTCGTGAAACTGCACAGAAAGGCCGACGGTGTTACACGTGCAAATATAACAAAGGCTGCGGTTTGTCGTTGAAGTGCAAGAGGAGCCAACGAAGATGTTGCAAAGCACGCGTGCGCAAATGTGTTGAATATCCAGCGCACGTGTTGGTGAAATGTCTCCATTCATCCAAGACCCTATTTATGAACCTTATCAAGGAATGCCAAAAGAACGGGATAAGGGGAGACTGCGTGTCGCATGTAATTAACACACATGGGAGCAACTTTAAACATAAGTGTGCAAGAGAGTACAACAAATTCCAGGCGAAGTACTACCGGACACTTAAAACAGAAAGAAAAGATTGTGCTTCAAGATGTGACGAAAATGACACTGATTGCTTGAAGAAGTGCGATGCTAAATATTTAAAGGATCTGAACAAAAAATTTTGCTATATTGCCCCGGGAAAGTATTGTTACTTTCGTCGCATTACTTGTTACCGCATTCGTAAGTGTGGATATCGCAAGTGTGAACGCATTACATGCCCAAAGGCCTCGCAAGACTGAGGAATTTTTCAATTGACATACATCATGATGAAACTGGTTTGGGTTAGCAGTTGGAAAGTGCTATTAAAATGATAAATGTCATTTATATTGAGCCCAACATTGTACTGTAGGCCGCTTTCCTTTCACCTTACGGATGAGTGCTTTGTTATTTGCTTCTCGCTTTAAAACAAACCTCTTCATTACCGACGTACTAAATTTTCTTCACTTTGTGTTTTCAATTATTGTTCGTTCCGAGTGGAAAATTGTGGCTTGTCTTTTACATATCTGCATAATTGAATGTCTTCCGATTCCCTGGACAAAAGAACACACTTTTATCCTTAAAGCAAAATAGTATCCACTAACAGAAAACTCAGAGCTTGCATGCAGTTGCCGGCATTTAAGGGAGAAACCTAAGGATAATTGCTCCTACTTTTTTTAATTAAGAAATAGGTTTGCTAGTGAAGATGTATCAATTTCAGTGTCAGTATTTCAATATAGAGTTGGTTCTTCCACATTCAAGGCAACTCTACAATTCGTAACTTGATTGGATAAAAACATTTCAGATAGCTTTCTCATATCTCATATCTCATATCTTTCAGAGATTAGGTATGTCTATGCCATGTGACTTGATAATAGAATCCATCCAGCATGTCCCGGGGTTCTTGTAAGTTGAAGCGTATGATCGTGGAAAGAGAATATTTCAGGAATAATTTCCATAGTCTCGTTTCTCTAGTATCTGGAAGTTGTCTGACTAATTTCACCGGACGGGTTAGGCGTTAAAAACCTTTAATGACGCTTTAAACGTGTCCTTAAAACATTTCTTCTGGTCACCACGGGAGCGTTTTCCTGACTGAGTACACCAAACAATAGTCACTGATATCATTCGTCTGACCAGGGAACGACATGACTTGCTTAACAAATGTGAGGCTATTCGAAGATGGTGTAAATGCTGGGCAAAGTTTTCTTAGAGAAGAAGTTTAGGAGTGACTTGTCTTCTTGCCATGAAGCTAAACCAGTTCAACCCTGTGTGCCCTCCACGTATAACAGCATTGTAGTCTACTCATTTTCTTGCCAGTGCGAGGCTGGCCATGTCGTCGGATAGTTGAAAGAATAAAGCAGCATGTTTCATCCTGTATTCGCCAAGCATCAGCCCCTAAAAGAAAACAACCACCTCGGGGTTCAAAATCCAAATACGCTACTAAGCAATGTGACTCTGCCATAAAGCAGCTCTTGCTTCAAAACTCAGTCTTTGCGAAAATGTATACGGATGACCGCTAGATCTTCTTTTCACTTGGCCGTTTTGAAATCCGTCCACGTCAAAGCAAGAAAACAGTTGCTTTGTAGACAAAAAGAATTTGTCTACTCATTGGGTCTTTTTGGTTAAGCATTTAGCATCACGGATACTGATTGGTCAAAACAACACCAATCTGGCAGTCAGAGTTTTGATTGGCTGCTTTCAAAACACAGAGTAAATAATTTTGTTGATTCCCTTTTTCAATTTATATTCCGACGATTTGTAATCTGAGGAATGTCAGACGAAAAGGGCTTTTAAGTAAAAAATGAATTCGTTATTTCGTGCAGTCTTGTCATCCTGTACCATCAACAAACTTTTCAAACAAATATAGAAATAAGAAACCATGAATAAAAACTATAGAGTAAAAAAAATTCAGTAATAATCTAACAACTTAACTAGCAATTATTCCAGTTAAAAATTCAACAGTTTTGGATTTGGGCAGCCCTGGTCTCTTTTGCAATGATAATGATAATGATAACAACAATATGGATTTCTATCGCGCAACGCCAACTACAAAATTTTCATGTTCATAAAACTTAATCTATGTACAGCTACCACGGAAATTCCTCCTCCTACTGCTGCTATAATTGTTCATTTGCCTGAAAAGAAATATAAAGTAAAATTTTTGTTGAAAACACAATGTAGAACTTAAATAGTATGCAGTTATTACCTATTTAATTATGACTAAACCTATCCATTAAATGAAATCAAGATACATTTATCTAAAAGCTTGTTGAAAAAATAGAAGTTTTCGTTTTTCTTTCAGGACACTAAAATTAGAAGTACTTGAGTCAAAGTATTCCAAAGTTTTCGTGTAGCAATCATTTCTGCGATAATATCTTTGTCTTTCTCTTACCGGGAATACTGAGAGATGGAGATATTTACAGATCTCACTGATTAAATTATGATAAATTACGATAAATAACCCACTCTCCACATCAGCCAAAGGGAGAGATTTGCGATTTTTTAAAGTATTCATCGTGTCACCATCAATACAAGATGCATATTTTTTCACTACGGTCAAGCTTTACTCATATCATATATCGTTGAGTCGCCCATTGAGAATGTTAAAGATCTTAAGCCTTACGGTATCTTGGTGTTCTTTAACTTTCACACCTTCCTTGACCATATATTATGAGGCGCACGTCTTCATCCACTGCTCTAACAGTCCAACATTTGAAGATACATATGATACTTTTATTGATTGGATTCATATTAAGGCAAAACAAAGCACTCATTCAAAAATTTTAAACTTGACTGTACCTATAAACGGTAGCCTAAACTCAATCCTTACATCATTCTTATGTCATCATTATGACATCCTTATGACATCCTTATGACATCCTTATGTCATCCTTATGTCATCCTTATGCCATTCATATGCTAAGGACATAATCAGAGGAGCAGACTTGTTTGATTGCATCTTCAAACCAATTGCTACCTTCAACTTTCTGTAGCTATTTTAATGTGCAGTTTCGCAAGCATGAAAGTCTATAAAATGCTTGTTAAATTCGTAATTCGTTGTTCACCTTCTACGCCCAACTGGTGAAGCGTGCACTGCCGTACCTCAGGAATCATTCCTTAAGGTTCATGTAGATCCAAACTTTAATGAAACTGATATCTAGTTTATTGACAGAGAAGAAGTGTGTAGTCGGTACAAGTGTATTTCTTTATGTTGTCTTGCTCCGTAAGATTCCTATGATTAATTGCACCAATAAATAAGAAAGCCATCCATCATAAATGGACGTTAGCTGCCTACTCTGCACATTCCTCACAAATTGGAAAATTTCTCTATTTAGGACACAACGAAGCGTTTTACAGCAAGGAAAGTAACATCAGTTTTGCCTGAGTTCGTTGCTGATGGAGCCAAAAAATGTCTTTTATGGTCCAAATTTTCAAGACAAGGACCGATACCAACAAGCAAATACAAGCCATGTTACGAGATTCAGAGATTTATTCGTTAAGAAAATTCTAAGTAAAGGATATAAATATGCCTCGTCTACATAATGGGAGATGAAGGCTGGCTTTTCCAAGAAGTTTACCTTCTGTGAATGACAGATTCACAAACATGGTAATAAAAATGGAACAGATAAAGTGGCGAAAGAACAATAATTGAAATAATAAAGAAAATGACCTATTTTATGCCTATAAAAAATAAAATGAAATGTACTGTTCGGATTAGGGGTGTCCAAAGTGAGAT
>JAAAKL020008189.1:0-16155 GCA_010016065.2 Carybdea cf. marsupialis auct. non (Linnaeus, 1758)
GATAGAAAATCAGTTACAGTAGTTGTACTCTATCGGAATGAGATAGCGAATTATGATGATGGTTAATAAAATGTAAGTCCCACGTAAATTCAGTGGAAAGGGAATACAGCAATTTAGAAAATAACAGGGTTTAAGACTAATAAACAAGACAACCCCAACGGTAGGACTGACTATTGGGAAAGGGAGAGGGAGTATGCAATAGGACAAGAGGGAGTCTTGCCGAAGTACAAACTTTCATTGATGAAAGTGATGATGACGTTCTTCTTGACCTGCCTTGCCGCGTACAGTTGGAGATAACATGTCTCTGCATGCTAATGTCCTTACTCGCTCGTAGCAATATTTGTAAATTTCTTCATTCACAAAAATGTTTCCATGCTTTTCCCACAAGCATTTCATCTGTTAAGCTGTTCCAGTTTCTCTGTAAATCACATGGCCTCTAACATTGTTTAGCACTCTCTAATTTTTCTTCCAAAAGTTTTCACCAGCTTCTTTAAGAACACGTTAATTCGTTTTATTTTTTCTGTGTAGGGAATATAAAACATACCACACAGAATCATGTCTTGACAAGTTTCAATTTCTTTTCATTTGGTCGCTTATAGTACAAATTTTATGCATTTAAAATGGAAGTCGGTTCTGTGCCGCATTGCAGACCGTTTTATTCTGTGTCTATCAATGCAAAATTATTGGTAACGAGCCCACTGTACTAGTTCTCGCTAGACTTTAACTGGACTAGTTCTCGCCTTGATAGCAAAAGTTATTCTTCCAACCGTGAAAATATTTATGCCTAGATACTTGATTTGTTATATTTAATTTGTGTAAAACAAACTTGTGGGGTGGCATAAAAGTGCCAAGACTGGCGTCAAGAAGTGGAGAAGTGGAACAAGCAAAGTCGATAAGCGTCTATGTGTCCATCACTAAAAACCTTTTAAAAACGGGTCCTCTCCCGGGGCATCTTAGCATAGTATTTGGACTTTTAATTAATTTTGCACCTTAATTATTTGGAGAAATAAGTGGCTAAGGTCTTCTATCTAAAGAAAAAGGAAGGGAATTCCACCTGTCCAAGCTGGAATATGTGCCTAATGAGCTTGACCAGGAAATTTCCTTAATGATGTGTAACAAATTAATCATGATTGTATACAAATTCTACGTGAATTTATTGTTGCTTAAGTAATTAAGTTTGAATTGCAAGGAAATTGTTAACGTACATTTTCTCAGGGACGTATTGTCTTCCCCCTTCCAAAACACTTGAAAGGTCCCCCGGCAATTAGCAGCAAATGTTGTACACAAGTGTAGTTCGTAGTATGAACAGATTTCTTATTCTATTTGTCTTTGAACTAAGCTTCGATTGAGTATATTGTCCTATATTCATTGGACTGCTTTGTTTTGACGGTAGACTTTAGCAGGTTCATTGGGCAATTGTCTTTTTAACAGAAGCAAGATCAGCCCAGAAAGCGATTTTACTGTCTTGCACTGACTATAGGTTTTTAGTATTTCGTCATTTGTTGTCAAGGAAAACAGAAAGATTTCAAAAGTGCATATCACTACTTTGTTTTGATTCTAACTCAAACTGTCATTTCAGATTTGTTATTTTACCATTACGCAGCTACGCCGACGAAAGAAACCTAACAGACACCTGTTAACTGATTAGGCTATGTACTCTTAAAGACATTTCACTATTATATCTAGGAAAATGGATTCAAAGGTTTAACTTGCACTACAGAGTATAGCATTTCCTGTGTAAGGAAGGGAGAGATGGCTGTAAAACTTTGGTCTTCATCTTTGGTTACTTTCTTATCTCTTCATATCATCGTTTACGAAACAGCAATTTTTGCATTGGCATCAACACCACAGCCCACCTTAAATCACGGAAACACTACAATATCCTCATCCAAATCACCCATACCATCGGTTACCACAAGTGAAAAAGTGAGTATGTGGCCAAACGTAACAACAACACCTGATGTGGATACGAGCTCATTAAATGACATCATGACATCTGATTCATTACACCTCGCAGGCAGAATAGTGCTTGGAATATTGTTCATCTTCAGTACTGTATTTGGAATATGTGGAAACATACTGGTGCTCCTTGCTGTTAGCTTGAACGGATCACTCCGCCAGCAAATTCCTAATCTATGGGTTTGTAATTTAAGTGTCACCGATTTACTGGTATCCTGTTTCTCCATACCCATCTTGGGAGTTTACATGTCAATCTACTGGCCAAATTGGCCTTTTTCGCCCGTTCTATGTAAGGTGAGTGTATATGTGGCCAACGTTTGTGCAACGGAGTCTGTCAATACACTGGTCATCATAGCAATTGACCGATATTTTGCAGTAATTAGAAACAAGGTGTTAATGAATCGCCGAATTTTTTATATCCTTGTCGTTATAACTTGGATTGTGACCGCGGGAGCATTGAGTTACCCCTTTAGAAGCAGCGGGGGTGTTACTCACGAAAAGTTGAACAATGTAACATATACAGTTTGTCAGAGAATGACTGGAAGACACTTGTTAAACAGAGACTTCCGCAACACTTCGATACTTAAAATTTCTGTTGGCTTCGTGATCATAGCCTTATTGATTGGTTTATATGCTCGAATGGGAATATTCATCTTCAGGATGAGACGGACACCAACCGAAGAAAATCACAACAAGTCTATACGGTCTAGGAATGTTAAGCAAGCGGACAGAAATAAGGTCAAGGCTGTCAGGATGATGTTTGTAGTAGTCATACTATTTTTACTTTGCTGGGGACCATATTGGGTTGTTACTTTTATACGAGTCTTTCCCTTGCAACATGACCAGTTCGTGAGCCCAGAAATTGTGTTGGCAACTTATGCTCTGTCTATGCTCAATAGTAGCTGGAATCCCATCCTATATGCTTTACTAAGTAACTCTTTTAGAAAGGCATATGCCAAACTCCTGGGAAGAAAGAAAATCAAGAGGTTCAACTCATCACTCGAAGGAACGTTGAATACTCGTGTTCTGTCAAGAGACTCCATTTTTTCTAATGGCACTACAAAAGCCACATCATCTCCATCTGTTTATGCTTTAACAAGCATGCCAAAGCAATGCGTAACAAGAACGAATACCTCGTCCCTAAATGACATACAATCCATTGTTGTGCCAACATAATATGCAGACTTGACTGCCACGGATTCATTAAGTGGTTGGTCCTAAAATAACAGCAATGTTGATGACAGCAGAAACAAATTTGTTGACATCTTAGTAGCACAGGAAACGCAAGGAAACAATGGACTTTTTTATCATTACTCACATTTTAGCCTATACTTGCATTTTATTCTGTTTCATAGATAGATATAACGTGTGCAACTATATGCAAATACATAGTATATGCTACTGCATAACCTATTCGCAAACCGGAATATCTTGTACGATAAAGTCATGATCACTTAGCATTCTAGAATCACAAATCTTCAGATATTACTGAAGGTATCTGTACGTTGTCTGTACGCTTGTTCCAGTCTGTAGGTATCCAATAAATAGCTGCACCAATGTTGCTGCACTTAACTAGCATTCGATTATCTCAGAGTCTAGAAATATAACTTTTATATATGAAAACCATACTTACTTACTAGAGCCCATTTATAGAATATAGCTCTTTACGATCATACGAGAATGGCATTCTCAGGAGCAGATGAGACCGTGGTTTTGCACCTAGAAATATAACTCCAAACTATTGCACTTTTCTAGATTGATTAGTTAGTTCCTTCTACACGAGTGATACTCGGTGCCCTGTTGTCTCAAGACTATTTTATAGGGTGTCGTCTAAGGCATATACTGTATACATGTCTATATACCTCAGAGTTTTCCTGGAAATTGTACAAACAGTAACTTGAATGCTTGAATGAAATGGAAATGTATTTAAGAATGACCTGTGTGAGCTTTATAGCTAGTGAGATACGAATAATTGATAATAGGTTAATTATTTTGCATTGTGTCGATGTAATTTTTCTCAAGATGACTCTGGGGTCTCAATTTTTGTTGGGGACGGAAAATACCGCCGATACAAGGCCAGTAAGAGTCATCCCCGTCAGAGTCTGTAATCTGATGGGACCCCTTAAATTGAAGGCAATATCAATCAGTAATCGTTAGCAGAACAATATCAGATTAGCTGCTACTGGCCCCACTCTACACGCTTCATCATACGGCACGTCCTGGCTCTTAGCGGCCCTTGGATCATAAGTTCATTTACGTTATTTCGTAATACTATATCAATTTTCACAGGAGAGCCTTTTGCTCAGTTCTTCATCTACAGTATGACGAGACTGAGAAACAAACGTCACTGCAGGACATGACAGAGCACATGAATAGCAAAATCACTGACGGTCTGGAACCTTGCTGTCCAATTGAATCACCTTTACATCTTTTACGGTAATTTTACAGCTTTAAACATGACATTCGATTTTTATGTGTGTAATGCATTAATAGCAGTATTGTTAAGAGTTGTGTATATATTTGAACTCGACTTCTGAAGGCCCCTCTCCTATAAGAAATGGGAAGGTTTCATTAAGAGTTGTAGTTTATCAAACACATGTAACTTACTCCTACTCCTTGGTTTATGCATCTTTTTATGTTAGTTTGATAAATGTCATCAATTTACTGATTATCAGTGTCCTCAAAGTAACCACTGTGTATATCAGCATCCTCATCCTCATCATCATCATCATCCTCATCATCATCATCATTATCATCATCATCTGTGGTAACGGCAACAACAACATTGTTCTCACCGTTCCTATTTTGGAAAATTCAATCTTTAATGTTATCCTAAACATCATCGACTTCATCACTACTTTCATCTCTTTTTTCGGAGTCCACTCTAATCATCATCATTGTCACATCATCAACATCATGGTAACAATTATCATTATCAACATCTCATCATCACAATCTTCATTACAGCTGTCATCATCAGTGGTCAGCGCGGGTAATAAGGTGATAACTACAAAAACAGAAGGCTTGATGTATCAGTTCCTCGTTGTCCCCTTACAAAAAATAGGAATTTTTTCTGCGGAGAATCCTGTGAAGGTAAAAATCACATCTTGTTATCCAAGAGTTGTACCTTCTTTCAAAGTTGGTTAATGTTGTTACTTTGTAAACAGTGAGGGAAGCTATAGTATAATTTCTTCTTCAAATTCATCACACACCATTATCAATTTTTTAAAGTAAGTAGGGGAACTTTGTAATATATAATAGTAATTCGTTGCCTAGCCTTCTTATCTGCCTTTCTGATTCCAAGGGAAAATGATGGGGAATGCAAAGTACAGCATGAAAGAAATGGGGAAATCCGCCCTGCGCCCTTTTCCTAATGTAATAATATCCAGACTGGGGATGGGGTTACTAGTAGGGCTAGGCTTCATATTTTTCATGATATTTAATGAACAACTTATCCAATCTTTTCAAGCTCTCTGACTTTTCCCCTTATTCAGGAGTGTCTCAAGTGTATTTGAGTATTTTCAAGGAAAAAAATAGAAAAAAGTTAGAAACTTATCTATGGAAAGGTCATAATTCAGCCCCCTAAGAAGAATCAGCTGCAAACAACACGAAATATCTACGTATAAAATACTTAAATAAACCTTTTATTTCCGTACAAACCAAGTAAACTGCATGCATTCAAAATAACTTAAATCTATGTTGAATATCTTTTACAAGTAAAAAAGAACCTTATTATACGTTTTGCCAGTAGCACTTGTGGATTTTCGACGACTTCCAGTTCTTATATGATGTCATCACCTTTCGTATTCGACAACTACAGAAGCGTCTGTTGGATTATGACGACGAAAGTTCAGTACCTCGTGTAAACTAGGTGAGCCAGCTATTGCAATTCAGGGCCTTTATTGATAACAGGATTCTTCTGCTGACAAGGTTACCCTGTTTAAATGAATATCATTATCAAAAAACAAGTTAGTTTTCTTTATCTAAAAGGTGATTTAAGATATCTCTTGAGTTTCATACCTAAAAAACCCAAAATACTTCCAGAGTTATTAGTCTTGAAATACCTACGGACCTACTTTCCCTCCCCCATTCCTGGGGAGCCAAAAATAACCCAGTCTAAACAGAACTAAAAACTTCATCGCAATCATACAACAGCAATCACTAGTACCATTCTCACCAACTCCAACGTCATCGTATCGTCATTATGCTTGGTGTTAAATCTCACTTGTTTGCAACTGCACTTAATAGTAGATTCTAGTGATATCTGTCATCGGAAGTTGAAATGTGAGACACAACGCAATAGAGTAGATTTTTCCAGTTTTACGCTACGTTTGGGTTGCATCACTTCCTTACTCAGATCCTATAAAATTTCATTCCAAAATAGTGTTCGTTTTTGTATTGGAACGCCTATCCAACAACCTATTCATCTTCATCCTTTTTATGCTCTTAAATTATTAAAATTATTGTTAAATTAAAAGACTAAGAAATTGAAAGAATGGACTTCATATCTGGAAGCCAAGGCCGCTCTGACAGTGATTTTATTTAAGAAAGAGTTCATCGAATATACCAGTTTCAATTAGAGTGAGCAATAGTTTATTCAACATGAACCGTAATTCCAAATGCATTCTTATTTAATTCAAGCAACGGCCACGCCCTTGCTGACAAGGTCATAATAACCTTTGCCCTCCAAACCAATCTCCAATCTACAAACTGTCCGCTCCTGCTGGTTCCAACTACCTGTAATGACCCTTTAATATGCAAGACACTAGCACTGTTAAACTTGCACAAATTCTTAACTTCTTATGCAGGGTTTCAATGTGCTTAATTGAAACTTGGAAAGAGTTTGTCTCCGATTTTTTTCTCGAACATGGCGAAACTATCCCCATCCATGGGGAGAACTGAGCAAGTACAAAATATTGTGGAGTTAATGTTTTTCATTAAAATGTGACGTGATTGCTGTCAGTAGTGACAGTGATAAAAAGTCATGTTTATTCAAGTTTCCTTCGACGAGCGAATGACCCTAATCGATGACCTGTCGCGTCTATTTATGGGAAAAGTTTCTCTCAATCACGTTGACAACTTTGCTTGATAGATAGAGAAGAAAGAAAATTGTACGAGTGCAGTTTTCTTATAACAGACCTCACTTCGCTGTCTCTGTAGGTTAATCTTCGAGTAAATAACGATGAAATCTGCTATTTTAAGCAACTCATAGCGTAACATTCGTTGGATACTGGATCAGTGACCTAAAACACTTGATCTCACACCCTTTAAGGTTTTTGAATTTCTTCTCTCAAATGACCTGATGATCAAATGATCAAATGATCAAATGACCCCCAACATTCGACGCCAGGTCCGTTATAAATGCAAACTAGTCACAAAGAAACAGAGCAACGATTTGTATGAACGACTGTAGAGCCTGCCTTGCCCTGTCGGAATGAGGGGGTTATACATGAAAATCTGTACTGTGGTGTTTCTCCTTCCTCAGTCAAAGTAATGAATCTTTTTCTAATGAATTCATCAATGATTCTCAAACATTGGAGTATCATGACCGGCATACTCATCTAATTTGGCTTCTATGGCCACAAGTGACTGTAAATGTCATTCGCTTTTTCTTGCATTGTATTTTTACAATTTTCATCGCTAATAGTTACCAGTCAAAAAGTAGAGAAAATGACCTAGTGTCGCCATTTCAACTCCGTTGCAAAGGTTTGGCAGAACATTGTATTCCATTTGTCATATAAATGTTGTGAACATACAATTGAGATACCTAAACCCACCTCCTATTGACAATAATTATTTTGAACTTGTATGAGAAGTTATCTGCAATCAACAGATTGAGTGGCACCTAAAAGGATATTTGCAACGATTCATTTCCTCCAGTCACGGTTTTACACACACTGGACCAAATTTCTGTCAAAATGTGTTTTTCTCAACGATTTTAGTGAAATTCGTAAACCTGTCAATCAAAGTCAACTAAAATTTATAAAGTTATATTGGCCAAGGATCTTCCAATCTCGGGTTTCATTGTACATAAAGTGGTACTAATAACATTGCAACACATACGATTTACAAACATTACCACTTATTTGAAAATTTGTGGAAAGTATTGCAAAGGTCACTAGTATAAGGTAAATCTAAGATTCTCACATTGTCCGGAAATGTATGTTATTCTAACAAAATGGACTTTGCATTCAAGTTCTTGACGGGGAAATAAAGATATTAAAATAAGTAATACAAGTTTCTGACATTTATTCTACAAAAATGCACAAAATAGCAAAAGCATTTTGGTGCTGAAAAGCTTTTTTCGTCTGATACACATTTGTTTGTTTTTGGTGGCATATTCGATTTTGAGCGTAGCGTACTGCCCAGCCAGAGTGAGCAATGATACTCCTAAGAATACAAAATAATCAGAATTGAAATTGAGAAGAAATCAATGAAACTTATACCCAACTGTGCTTTAAAAGAAGCCAATCAGAACTCTGACTGCCAGATTGGTGTTGTTTTGACCAATCACTGTCCGTGGAACTGAAGGATTAACTATAGCAACGGTTTTTTTGCTTTGATGTGGACAGATGCTAGAACAGTCAAGTGAAAAGCAGACCTAGCTTTATGTATTGTACGGAAGCTTCATCTGTATACAATTTCGAACAGTCATAGCTTTCAAGCAAGTGAAGCCATAGGACAGAGTCACACTGCTTAGCAGTGTTTTTGGTTTTAGAACATCGAGGTGGTTGTTTCCTTGCATAATTCCTTCTGATTTGAACTTCAACATACGCAAAGCTTCCCTTTGTCAGTATTGACATCGCAACCATTCTCATTAAATACTCTGTGTAACAATTTTTTCTTTGTTCTCTTAAGTTTAAATAACGTTTCTCCTCCACGTATTAGTTAGGCAGCTGCCACCCAAAGTCTACTATTTTTAAGAACGAGAGCTTTCCCCCTAAATTCGAAAATCATCGCAACTACACATAGCTGTTTCAAAACGTATTTTTCCATCCACACGATGTTGATAAAAGGACTCGATACACAGAGTCTCTGTGCTTATTTATTTGAAAAGATCCCGTGAAAACAGAAATTTAGTTGCATTTTTTAATTTGTCTCCTTAATCACTGTTAAGTTAAATGAGAGTCAGAAGTCAATTAGACCCTGTTTGATTTGTACCCTACCTTTCATGATATCATATCTAAATAGGTCCGTTTTCGGCTTCCATACGAAAAGGCGAGCCTGTGCTTAAAAGTATATGAAGAACTCCTTATTTCGTTACCTAAAATGCTGTTTGCGAGTGAACAGAAGGCAACAATGGAATAACGCTCTTCTATTTTCAAGTCTAATAGGTCAAGTGTGGATGAGGCCTTAATGAATTCGAGCATTTTAAGTACACTAGAAGAATGGATATACTCACCTACACTGAATGAGGTACCGTTTTAATGACCTCCCCCAGGCGATTTCCATATTTGCCAGTTTTGTCGAAATGATCAATTATATGTTATCAGTTAACTGTAGGATGTGGTTACAAATATCAAATTTGCAGATAATGGATCTCAAAGGACCTTCCTTAACAGACTTCTTACATCACACCTTTCAATTCAGAAGTTTTGAAGAACTTTGTCTATTGTGTTTACTTATGGTATTCATTAGTACGATCAACAGTACAATTAAAGGGGTCTGAATGGACAAAAACAATCGCGTCACAAATTAGCAATAGTTCGTTTATGCTGTCTCATGAAAACAAATATGCTAGGAACTGCTTGAAAAGTAGGTGATTGAGTTCAGATCCTAGCTCCACTAATATGTCCGAGCTAAGGTTGTTCCGAACATGAGTATGATAATTAACAGGAACGCAACATGATATATCCCAGCTGTTGAGCATAGAAACGATATAGGTATCAAAAAATAGCCCGAAAAGAAGTATTATGATGAAATAGAAGTTTTAAAGACTAAGGAGTAATTACGTTTTAAGAACAAAGTGAAGGGCGTAACTTCGAGGTACGGATTGCCTATAAATAGAAGATAAATTTCAGGGTTACCATTAGGTCTGCAAGATCAATCCTAGTCCCACTCATTAATTTTCTAACTTTTTAATTTCGAACACCAAAATGTTTCCGCTAGGTTTTTCACCCCACATTCGCAGCTAAGAAACAACACTTACTTAATTCACTGGAAATCAGAATCTTATGGTGAAGAAAGCTAGTTGATTATAGAGAGCCACTTGCCAGTTAAATCAGTTTTCATCAATTTTACGATAGTGGTCATGTCCTCTCTGATATGGAATGTAAGTCAATCCATAGTAGAAATAAATATTTAGCGATCTTTTAGAATAAAAATGAGGATTAGGATTTTTACCAATCAGCTACGAAATGTTAAAATACCGTGATCTTCAAGCAAGCAGTTTCTTCTCACCTCTGCTCACACGATTCTTTGTGAAAATCCAATTCAATCGATCCAAGTGTCAGTACATCTGTAAGAAGGATTATTAGTAAATATGAGATGCAGAAGTTTATGATACTTTAGACTAAACCATGTGACATCTTCCTGATGATTATTTTATAAAATTAATAGTCTGCCCGACGATTCGACCCTGATTTTATAAATGATAGTTTGATTACATTGCATGCCAGGAGAATTTGTTCTAAGTTATTCTAAGACAGACATTGTCTTTTCAGTAATAGCGAATTAAAGATTTATCCTAGTACCATGCAACGCAATGCTAAAGTCAATAAAAAACGAGACAAACGAATCTACACACATCGGAGAAAATTTAGAACATGTCCTGTCGTTTTTGATATCAATTATCACTTAATGTTAATCATAATATCATTAAGTTAAATTCTATGAAATTCTAAGCGAAGACTTTCCTCTCCTACTCCATAAGAGTGCTGTGACCAGTGCCTGGCGGAAACGTTCTGCACAATGTTGATCGTAATTTTCACGTTCAATCACATTGACCAACGTTTCTTCTATCAATTCCGCGACAATTAAAGTTTTAATCAAATGTCAAATACGATATAAAGTTGAACTAAACCTCGTAACATTCCCACATATTTAGTTTAAGAAATACAGCATCTGAAATACTGGACAAGGTGTTTCTACGAATTATCAACTAATAGAATTGATTTTCATGTGAACGTTGATGATATTTTTCCCGGATATAATTTGCTCTAAAACATTTACGTGATAAGAAATGCAAATACAATAGACATGTAGTATCTTTTCTCTTTGGAACATTTGAAACTCTCAGTCCACTTTCTTCCTATAAGAAATTGAGTTGCTTCGGTACCAGACCTCGAGTTTAGTAAAAGTTAAGCAATTTTGCTAAAGAACTGGAAGCCTGAAGTTCTCAAGTAGAAAATTTCGAAAGACAAACACAAACATTCTTATCAACATGAATACAGCAGTTGACAACAGGTTATTGAATTGCTGATGAACTGATCTGTGAAATGTCTCGAGCAATCAGGCCCAAGATTCGGACACCATCCACCATTGTATGAATTTTTTCGCCTTTTGTATCCTCTATTCTGAACACTTGGTAGGGCTTAATAGAAGGAATTGCGATAAGCAACACAACTCAATAGTTTATCCTATTACCAAGGATAAGGGATTTTTATATTCGAATACACATTGAATAGCATTGAAGTAAGATCGTCTCTTCCTAGTAACTTAAGAATTCACAAAACCTTCAATTTGAATTGTAAGGAAGTAGCGTTTTTCTCTAACTGGGTACCAACTGAGTCATCTTGTGAAATAGAAGTGGAACAAATGTAGCAGCTACGCCTCAGGCTGTATGTATCCTTTGCCACTATTATGGGCACAAGCCACGGGACTTTTTCTTACATCTTGCTTTAGAAAGAAACTGCGACTTTGAACAACATTGTTTGCTAAATAGCAATTATGATGTTTCTTTGGGACTCTATTTTATTTTGTTTTAAACTTAATCCGACATTTTTACTACACTTCATATCTTGATCTTCTGGAATCTCTGTAGTTTAACTTTCTAAATTTTACATCGATAAAGCAGACTTTTTACATTTGCTTTATCGGCTTGAGAAAAAGTAGATGACCTAAAGTTGTGTTGGTTACTGAGAAGGAGACATATTTTGCTGATGTTTGGCTCAGTGCCAATAAATGGGGAACGAGAATGAATTTCAAAAGTACGGTGTCAGTCCTATATGAACGAGTTATGTCGTTCATTAGTGTCAAGTTATGAAACAACCGCATTTATTATATAAATAGTACATTTTAATACCAGATTATCAATTTGTTAAGGGATGAATCTTGTTTTTGGAATTTTGCGAACGAATATAAGTTAGAGGGCTACTGGAGGGGGCTAACCATGATGCTGTGGCATTTTCTTCGCTGAGCGATACACAGCTAAAGTTCCTCAAACATCAATCTATTTATGAAGTGTTCTTGCTAGTATTATGTAACAGGTAGCACAACTTTAAATGAATGATCGTGTTTTACTTAGTTTACCTAAAATGTGTTTGTCGATTGTCTCTTATCTTAATAAATGCTATAAGATGAGATGCGTTGAAGCAATTGAACTCCAAGTTAAGCCACAAATTATCACACCCATACACAATGTCAACATAACTTTTTATGCATCAAACAAAAACTCTGTCATTTTCTATACTTACATTGAAGTGTAGTTTTCAAAATCGCTATTTGAAAGTGGTATTTTCATAAACTCTGTATACAAAAATGATAGTTTATTAAAATCACTGCATTTAATTAGATATATCAAGCCATATAATGCACAGAGGTTCACTTCCCAATGGTTCTTTCATAGCTAGAAGCAATGCTTATTGACGGTGAACTAAAGTGATGTGATTACAAGGAAGATATTGATTTCTATCTACAATTCCAAACTATGAAATATGCAAAGTTTCCCCAACCCCCGTTCCGAAATATTGTTAAGTTTGAAAACGAGCATTTGGGCACTTGCGTGTCAGACCTCCTTGCTGATAAGCGGAGAGGTCTAGAAAACAAATAAAAGCAGGAATGAACACCCCTTTCATGTGGCAAGTGTCTTGCGTGATTTGTTCCAGTTTCACCGAAATTTCGGTGGTTAACTTCTATTTGTCCAGGACTGTAGAAGTAAGCGTAGCTCAGCTGGCAGCGGAACAAGTCATGTTAGGGGTAGTCATGTAGTCAAATCCGGATGATGAGATACTTGACTCACTCCAGTAATAGCTCTGAATTGACATCCAACAATTTCAGTTTTGTCTTTATAACCCACTTAATTGCTCTCCATGCTTCTGCGTGAAAAGAAGGGCTTCCGCTTCCTAAAGTTACGATGACATCATACACCCAGCAAGACAGAACGTGTTAATAATAAGTCTCTGTTCAATTGATCGGAAGTAGGCGTTTTCTAGTACATTATAGCATTAAAACATATGTTTCCGGAGGACGCCAAATATTTTCTTGTAGAGCGAATTACTATGTTCACCATCAAACGGATTTATAAGCAAATTTGCTGTCAACCAGTCCCATTGAGCAGAAATGAAAGAAATATCAACAACTTTTGGAAGTTCGTCAAAAATACTGTCTTGCGGCACAGTTAGAAAATCAGGTACCGGAGCGTAATTGACAATAAGAGTTATTTAAAAGAAAATGATAGATTTCAAATGGATTATGGCTGGAAAACTTAAAACGTAGAATACTAGCAACTAGGGCCGAAGATTCTATACGTCAATAACGCATTCAACATGCCAAAAATTGGTATTTAGTTTATAGTTTACCATTTTTGCAAAGAGAGATTTATCGTTTCACCTATAGGTGATGAAAATCAATGGGAAAGGTTAGATTACTATTGTTATCTTTGCATGAAGCCACTCCAAGTTCAAACATGAAGGGGGTTTCTTTCTTGAACATATGTCTCAGGGAAACAAACTGTGAGTACCATTAGGGGCAGTTGAATCATTGTCATCATAACATATTTTTATTTTTATAAACCCTAAACAAGATGGGGTTGAAGGGACGGGGCAGTAGGCCGGTTCCTATACATCTTTCCTAATAACTCATGAACGACTTGTTCCATCTTTTTCGATTTTTTTGACTTCTTCTTAAACTTACCCAGGAGCATTTTCAAAGAACTTTTCAGGAAATATACTAATGATTACCCGTAAGAAGACACACTAAAAACCCGACACAAAATGTCTACGGACGAAATCACTTAGAATAAACCTGTTTTCTTGCCACAAGTCAGGTACCTGGTATGTAAAATAGGTCTGTACACTAAGTTCCATGTTTATTGTCTTTTCAACCTCATCAAACAAGCCTATCTCAAGTTTGATAGTCACCGGCATTTTTGACAGTAGACTGTTGAACAGCGCCTCGGCACTTGTCAACGTTCGACTGTGCTTTATCCACTTCAATTCTAGAGATAAAACGTATTTTCTGTAGCTGATTAATGAACGCCCGGTTCTGCCAGTTTTCATAACTAACTGACATATAGTTACCGAATTCTCAGCGCTAGCCTTTTCCTTGGCTGCTGGCAGTCTTGATAGAGCTCGAAGTAACCTCCCAGACACACCTAGCCTGATTTAGTTCGATGGCGAAGTGTTTCGTTTCTCCAGATTCTACTAGACTAGTCTTGTGCATTCGGAGGAAGGAAACAAAACAGGACCCCTTCACAGAGAACGCCCTGAGTTCAACAGTAGAGGATTGGAGAGAAAGGACAAACCGTGACATACGCGGAGGATGGGTTGTAATGACAATTAAGAAGTCCGTTAGAGAATTTATTACCCTGATCATTTCAAACTTTAAGAAAATCGCATTTAGACAAGTTAAGACTTCAACGAAAATTTTACCTAATTTGCTTTAAGTTTATGAGTCCGGTTTGTTTCTTTTCTCTGAAAGTTATTTTACAATTACTGATCGGACATCCAGGAGGCGGTTGGGTTGGAGGTTTTATCGAAGTTGGACAACGCCGAATTAAGATGAGAGAGCATCTTTAAACCATATTTTGCTTCATGCTCCTTTGAAAGTTAGTACATATTTTGCATTCTTAACTTGTTTAGGAAATCCCCTTTTCTCTAGTGTTTGACACGGAATATTTTCTTGATAAACTCAGAAGATTCATTCTCTCTCACTCTTAGTATGGAACTACAGGTTTTTGAATGATAACTATAAAAATGGTTCAACAATGGAGAGCTTACATTTCAAAAATCCATTACAATATCATATTGTAAAATAAAGGCATACTTAAAACCTTCAATTTGAAAATCATCTTAAGTACACCCAATTGAACACTTGATACTTTTTTAAGCACTGTGGATTTAATATTTTAATGGACTTTGCAGAGTGTTTAAAAACGTAAACTGTGCTTCAGAAACCGATCCGTTAAATTACAGGTACAGTTAACGTGCGATGATAAAATCGTCAGCACTAGTTTTTTATTTATATTTCTGAAACAAAGCAGGTTCTTTACGTCTGTGTATGTGTAAAATCGATTCCTTGGTTGAACAGGAGCGCGAGTGCCTTCTCAGACAAATTTATCGGTTTGCGCCAAAATGGACACTTAAGTAAGTACAGGTAAAATCGCATTCTCACTCTTTGTTGTGGCGTTGTCATATCACTGTAGTTCTCAGATTTCATGGTGAGACGACAGTGAGTCTCTTATCTTTGTAGTGGTCGCAAAACGATACGCAGATTTCATGCGTATCGTTACTGTGTTGCTGAGCTTGTACGTTGACACTGAAGAAGTAAGTTAGAACTTTTGCGGTTACACAAATAAATTTGAAAGCAGTCTCAGTATTCGTGGTTGGCTACAAGTACGTTTCATGTCCCAACGTGCAGGAGCGATGATTCCAATTTTCATGGCGGGTCTATTGAAGTCTTTAGGCGCATTACTCCATTGCGACCCGGCAGCTCTCGTATGGTAGCCTCTTAACCAGAAGTCCTTGATCGGCAGTGTACCGGGTATTGAAACTACCTTAAAGAAACATTGAAACCACCAACCAGGCTAACTAATAGATAAAGGGTATATGGGGCGTACAAAAATCACCCTTCTATTTGGGCTATTGGGTGATGGCTTTCACCTGCTTAATAATGCCACTAGCTACAGACGCTATCAGATGCACCTTGTTAGTAACCGTGTTCCTATCACACAGTTTACAAATACGTCACGATTTTGAATAACCTCCAGCTAAAACTAAGTGAGTAAGCTAGCTTATATCTAAATGCCAGTAAGGATGA
>JAAAKL020008190.1:0-16155 GCA_010016065.2 Carybdea cf. marsupialis auct. non (Linnaeus, 1758)
TCTACACATCTTTTTCTTTTCTTCCTCAGTAAATTTTGCTAAGCAAAAGAACTTGTAACATCAACACCAATTTAACATATGTAGCCTTAGCTCTCTGAGATCCGGCTACCTGTATGAACGTGACAGATATCAACGAGTAATACAATAATAGTAATAGTAATAATAATAATACTTTTTATAACTTAGTAAACCTGTATGTATATCTGCACTTATACTTCAATTGATACATCGTGAATTTTGTCGAATTGTATCTTTGTATATTTTTTGTATTCATTATGTTTTCCAATTGCAGTTATTTTGTTAGTTTCAAGGTCAACTGTTACATCCAGTTCCTACAGTGAATTGTTTAATTGGATTACCATAATTGGAGTGAAGCTCAGGTCCTTTAAGATTGCAAGAGAATGATGGTCTGTGGTATCTGCAAATATACCAAGGTAAGGATTCGAAGATTAAAGAGAGACAGATATGGTTTTGAGGATTGGATGTCTATAGATAGACCGAAGTTGTTGAAGATGAGAGAGGCATCCAGGTGTGAGGATTTAGACAGACAAAACGTCACTTGCTATCCGATAACTTTCACATATGAAAACTTTTAAGAGTTGAAAGATATGGGTACTTAAAATTGTTGTTAATTTCAGGAGGAAAAAGTAGATTAGATTTGAATTTTGTTCTCATTTATTCCTCCTTTACTATTATCTTTAGCTGACTCTCGGTAATTTGACTTCCCTTTACTTAAAACCGTATTTCTACGAAATTTTGTGGCGGGGTAAAAATCCCTTAGGAAACTCTCATATTGATGTGCTCTTAAATTCCAGCAATAGTTGGTGGAACCAAAGAATAAAGCTGCACGAGACAGAAAAAACATTAAGTACTGGAAATCTTTTTTAAGTTCTATTCTGACGATTTTGTACGCTGAGGAGTGTCAGATCAAAATAGCTTTTCAGTACTAAAATGGTTTTGCTGTATCGTGCAGTTTTAATTCCAGCAACCTTCATAATTCGAACCAAGACGACGTATTTTTCTTTAACCTGGAGTATTTTCTCTCCACAATTTGAACTTTATGATATGATAAAGTTTTTCCAAAAGCAGAGTTTGCTCCGTTGTTAATTATATATAATAATATAATTTGGTTCTTAGCTTCTCAAGTGTTTATTGATCGATGGTTATATACCTCTCTATTTTATTCGTTTCACAAAAGATTAATGATGAGGAGCTGCTACTTTCTTGTAATCCTCGTCTTTCAGCTTCAATATTTCAGAGAAATACATCAATAAAAACAGAACAGTTGCCTCATAGGCACACTAGTCCTCCATGCAGTAGGAAATATGCGTAGGCTCTTAAGTGGATTACCTACAACTGCGTCATTTTGTCAATTTTGAAATCAAACGCCGTTGAAAAGCATTAGGTTTTAAACGTAATATTAATTAAAACCTGGAATTGGATGCGTGACCAATCTATCAAAATTGATTGTCATAAGTAATAAAAATATGCGCAATCAGTAAAAGAGAAGGAATTGTTCAAAGAATTGAGAGGCATTGCTGGAAATGTTGATCTCTTACAACGTTCCGGTGAATCAAACAAGATCGTTAAGTCCATGTCGTTAAAGAAACTTTCAAACACATCTGTTCTTCGCAATTGAAAGTAAGAAAAGGTTTTTCAATTCTGTATGAATTATTCAATTGTAAAAGAAATTCGTTTTCAAGTCCGTGGGGTGTGCATTTTCGTTTAAACAAATCATTAACCGGCGTCTGGTGCAGCTTACTCGCAGCCAATCAAATGCGAGAAAAGGATGGGTATGCCACTGCAGTGAATAATGTTTTTGTGACATAAAGATGTTAAGAAGCTAAACATTTTAACCAATTTACAACAATTGGTTCGAGAGAAGAACCTAACGTTTCTGGTAAGTGTGTCCAATAAAGTTGATTGATCTGTCTCTTATGGATATATTGAGGTATCAATATCTACTTACTAGAAATTGTGTATAGTTGCCTCATTTTGTCGATCATCAGGGCTGCGTTAATGGTCTCTCCCCTAGTCATATATTTTTACTGACAGGTAAAAAGTATTTTTGACAAAAAATGAAGGCTTGTGTATACCATATCGCATCGCTTTCTCGATGAATGTGTGGCATACCTAATTAATGTAAACATCCCCGTTTTGTGAAAAATGTCTCATCAGCTCACTTTTAGTACTTGCAAAGCTATTTGACCAATTTCTAAAATCAATTATCACGTGGGAGAGTTTCTTAGGATAACATGACCTTTGTCATAGTACCTTAATATAATTATGGTTGACAATGGCACATCAAACAGCTGTGAATAACAGAAACATGTCTTTGCTCTGCATACGTTTGCAGCTGAGATGTGAAATCGAATTCAATTGATATCGATAATTCGTTTGCGACGAAGTGTATATTACAAGAAGCAAGAAAAAAGTCTTGTTTTATTATTTTAAGAAGCAGCTTAAAGTTGATGATGTTATCCTTTGCACACTACTCCGTATGGTCATATCTGTAACTTTAGAGCCACAAAGAGAAAAGATGTCCATCCATACTTGCTTGATATGTGCTTACACATGCGACGTTGATATTGGATAAGTGTTGTATGGTTTTGAATCCTGCTTGGATTCAGTTTTTCTGGGTTCATGAAGCTAATTCCTGGCCACAACAAAATGTTTTTGGAAGATAATCACTTTTGATCAAGGACTTGAATCAGAACACTTCTGTACGTATTTTATCCGATTAATTCTGGTCTATATCCAACAATTATAAGTCATTTTAAACCCAAGGACATCAGACAAGTAAGAAACTTTGAAGAAGAACCAACTGCCATGACGTTGAAGAAGTCTATCACCTCCAGATGCTGAGGTCGCCGCAGTTTGGTTTTGACTTTTCTTTCTTCGCAGATCATCAAGCCACGAATGAAAAGCTTTATGCTTGTAAACACTTCTAATCCCAACGCAAGTCAGAATTAAAAGTCGACTTATATGTTTTCTTTGCTTCGTTTGTAGACTTAGAGAGCCGATCGCATTAACTTGATGTCTTTCCAACTGCAACATCAAGAAATTGTAGCCAACAGAATGGAAAAAGTAGGGATTATGGCTTGGCCCCGTTTCGTCGCACTCTCTGATTTTATCATTAACAGAAGCGACATCTCCAACTAACGCTATCTTCTTGAAAGCCACATTTTTGTACTTTAGTGGACGTGTTGGCAAGGAAGTGTTCTCGATCAACAGTCAATCGATACAGGAGACATGATCATGATAATATTAGTACTTTGGTTGAATTTTCTCGGCCCTTTTAGTGTTCAAGGTAAGTGTTGACTTCAAGTTGAATCAATACAGCTACAATATTAGATAAATTTAAAGAACACATGTGGTAAGTGTATGTTTGCCTGTCGCTGTTTTTCAACAAGGTGTTTAAAGACAGCCATAGTCTGTAGACCAAATGTTGCGTGAATTCTGTTGTGTTAGGAGAGTATGGCTGTTGGGCATTTGCAGTGTACAATGACTGACAAGCACTTATAAATAGGCTGCTGTTTAAGATGCTGAAGGGTTTACTTGTAGAGGAAGTGCAATAAAACGAAAAAGGAAAACGTTAAAATTAGCTGCGAAATAAGTGGATTATTTATACGAAAATCGCGTTTAAAGTGAGCTTACTTTATCAAGATTTGTTTTCATTTCGTATATCTACACATAAACCTGGCGGTTTCTTGCAAATAAGCCATACTGCAAGCACTGTGGAAAATACAAGTTTCCTCTCGACCAGCTTTTATCTAGTACATATCGGAGGAAGGTTTAAAGTCGTGAGTTAAAATAAACCGTCTATTGCCTTTTCTGACTTCTGTCTTCAACGTAACACTCTCATCTGTCTCCTCTGGTAGGCTGAATTGTGGGAGATAAAATCGCATCGGCTCAGTGGCAAGTGAACAGTAAAATCTATCCTAAATGAAGGCTTTTTAGAATTAGCTGTAACATAGCTAGAATATAGTTAATCTTACGGCAGATGTTCAGTTTGAGATCGACAGAGGTTGTTTCTCTATTTCTATAGGGTCTACTGATGGAATTTACGACCACGTTGTTTTAGAAATGTAGTCCTACAAACATCAATGTTTTCTGTCTCTACCTGAAGAAGTTTAATACCGGCTTTGAATACATCGGGCATTAAACAAATTCATATAATAGGCACATAATATTATTATAAAAAGTGAAAATATATTGTAAATTTTTATCATTCCGTTAGAGCTATGACAATATTGATATGCCTTATTTTGTATCATTATGTAACGTCCTTACTTCTATAATCGGATGGTTATAATGCCTGAAATATTTTCGGAGTTTTTAAATCTATGAAAATTAGATAAAGATGAGCAGAGAAATATTTTAGAGTTAAGTAAAGGCTTGAAAATAACCCAAGTTTTGCTTCAAATGTGACTTAAATGTATGATATTAAGGTGTTTGCATGACACAGTCAGTTGACTACAATTGAAGTAATCTTGGACTTCAAATGAAAGTAAGCAAGTTCAATGAAGTTTTGTTTCACATCTACTGATGTGTATTTCCATGGTACCCATGGGTGTAAAGGAAGGGGGAGCACCGGAAAGAATTTAACTTTCCCAAACTTCTGAAAAGTCGAACATCGGTAAAGAGGGTAATAAATATGCCAACTATCTGTATGCAATTATTTTGGCGATCTAACTTCAAACTATCTCATTCAAATATGCCAACTATCTGTATGCAATTATTTTGGCGATCTAACTTCAAACTATCTCATTCAAATTTGCCCGAATATTTTGGATGTCAAATTCGGGTATGAAAATCTGTTCCTTTCTTAATTGCGATGTTCTCGTACTCTTCCACTGTGTATTATAATCGTTGTTGAGTACCAATTAGGAGACTAAGTCAAGGTACAGTGCAGCACTATGTCTGGGTTTTGTTAACAGTTTTTGGCTACCCACATGCTGTAGCTAATTCTGTCTTTGACAAATTCCTCTCTTCTGGCGCTCAGAAATATCTCACGACCTGATAAGGTAGATTGACCTTACGTGGGCTACCCTAAATTTCTCAAACAAAAGAGTGTTAATTGGACAATAATGATGAGAAACATTGTGTTAAGAACACGAGGTTTTTAAATTTGAGATATTGCATATATTTCAATTGACTGCTGTAGATACCAAAATATATGTTTTCTTTTATGTAATGGAAGTTGTCTCTTCACCTTCTTTGAGAAGATTAAACTACGCTACACTTGTGTATTGTTGTATTATCTTGCATAAAGTTGTAACTATTTTCACAGGAGTGATCATGGAGTTCTTTTGGTCATGAAATAATCTATTCTTAGACTCTGTTGAAATCGATGCCCCTGAAACGTTTCTTCTTTTCTTTAAAATAGGAGGTAGGTAATGCAGACGAAATGCACCGTTTCAGCTGATAAACCTCAACTGCACCCAACTGCACTTCATCAGAACCAGTTTAACCAATTTCCAACGCATGTAATGAAGTAAAATGAATGCATACACACAGTTGACCTACAGCCATTCACGGGTAGACGTGATGGAGATAATGAGCCCCTAAAAAGTAGGTTAGCACCTCATTTGATATTCCCTCAATTACACAATTTTATTCTTAAAGACAAAAACAAAGGCTCGTGTGACGGAGACTTGAATCACATCCTTTGATTTTAAATCCAATAAGCAGACCAGGAGTCATGAAATGCACCCCGGGTGCTCTTTGCTCCAATGGTTAGCAACAACGCCAGATTTTCTCATGTAGTTGAGATTTTACTTCAAAAATGGATTGCTACAACAAAATGGACATAACTTCAGCCAGAGCCACAGATAAGATTTCATCAAATCAGTGCCATTAGAGAACATTTGATAATAAAAACCTGCATCAGATCCAGCGGGAAGCGCATGCCCCAAACTTTTTTGCACAACTGTTTTCCACATCAAAATGTACTCCTACTCAAGAATTTGCACATTTGGGGCATTGCACATTTGGGGCACAGCACATTTGGGGCATTGCACATTTGGGGCACAGCACATTTGGGGCATTGCACATTTGGGGGCATTGCACATTTGGGACAAAACGCACCTGGGGATTGCATTCTTTGCTACGCCCCCTACCTTTCTAATGATCCTTAAAATCCTGCACTGATGACAGTCTGGCTTCATTGATATTTCTTAAACGTTTTGATGCATATGGCAGTTTCATTATAGATCCATAAAAATAGGATAAGTTGTAGACCATGTAGTAACACTATAGGCACTGGCATTCACATGGATAGCTTTCGATATGTTTTTGATATCCTAGGTTGATGTTTAAGTCATATCAGTGCTATCTTCTGACATTAATATGTACAAAGATTCAGTATCAACCTTTAAAGGTGACATGCAAGGATGCTCAAGAGGTCACTTTGCGAAAGATTTGAATCACCTTGAGTTCATTAATTTCGGAGCAAGCAAAGGGGCATACGATAAGGAAAGTACCCGTTACAAGTGTTATTATTTGTTCTACATTGTACAATATTTACTACTTCTAAAATCAAACACTTTTGAGTACTGTAGTCTCGACATACATACATAACATACATAAAGTACTTTGATTATAAATTTACTAAATTTGTCTTGCATCAAACTCTCCATACTCTATTTTTCTGAATAAACTAATCATGACTACCCCCTATAGCCCAATTAAGACGTACTTTAAGATTTACAGGACTGCGGGAGAGGAGTTGGTATTCTAGTGACTGCAATTAAGTAAATATTTGTTATTTGGGCATGAAAGCCGACAGGATCGTTACATTATCTATTAGCCCCAGAAAAACACATCTGATAATCTGAAGCATCACCTGTGACACAAGCTTAATTTTTTATGTTTAAAAAAATACTAAATATAGAACCGTTTGCAAAGATCTCTTTCATCTGCATTTCTGTAATTTTGCTAGTAGACCTTTCTTGTTATTTACAAATGATAATTCTTAATATTTTATCATTAGGAAATTTTTCGAACATCTTCAGGAAATTTAGGAAATTTTCAGACTAGTTTTAAGCAATTTGATCAAAGAATCATTTTAAAGAAAAGTCAAAACGCTTCCAAACAATTGACCAAGTGAGATATCAGTAAAGAGAGTAAGCTGCGAGCTTGCTTTCCCCTCCTATACAGATCACGTTTAGATCATTTGTTGTCAAGCTATGGAAACGGAAGTTTGTTCTTAATAGGTAAGTGAAATTAAATCCACTGCTAATGACTTTGTTGTAACCCAGTTTCGGCTCTTCGAATTTCTGTTCTTTGTTGATTAGGGGTGGTAATGTAGTAAAAGCACGTTTCTTTATAGCTAATCAATAAACGTTGTTATCATTCTAAAAGGTATGTAGAAAACTGTTACTCTTTCCATTCTTGTGCGCTAGTAAGGGGTGCTTTCTCACCCTTTTACCAACATGAAGTAGTTCATGCATAGTCAATTTAGTTGTTGATAGTGCATTATCATTACCACCATCCTTATCACCATGATTACTTCAGTCAACATCATCATCATAACGTTTATCCCCCAAGAGCAATAATCTCCTTGACATTTTGTTTTTCATTACGTCTGTGGAACAACAGTAGCAAATCAGAGTTCCCCCTTTTTTATATATGAAAAACATAGTTAATGAAATTAAAACATCTATTTGATCTCCTCTAAGTTGCCTGCTTTGAGTTTGTCGTTTTCTCTTTCGTGCAAATGAGAGAGTGTTTCTATGATTTGCCATTTTTCACCACATCTGGTAAATATTTAACGCTTAAACATTGAGAGGGGGATTTTGGTCTCTGTGATTTCTTCAGGTTTTTTCAGATAATGAACATGGCCTGAGATAAGTGTGGCAATTCGGCGGATGCAGGAGCCACTGAGTCCATGATCCCACCACTGTTTACACGCATATGAATGGTTCTCTCCGGATTTTTATTTAGTTTCATCATACAAATAATGAGCACAGAAAGGAGCAAGGAATGCATTTGTCAGAAACTTCTTAGACATATCAGCAGCTCTTAGAAACAACATCATGATGTTTTTGATATACAGACAGCCTTTTCTAGCCTGGCTTCCTGATCATCACCATTAGTTCCTATGAAGAAGAATACACGCCTCCTGAATTAATACAATACAATACCTGATTGAATGTTTGATGCGCTGGCCACAGCAGCTCCCTTCCGCATCATAGTACTCACTAAGCCCTTTAGATAAAAGATGACTTAAGTTGCGATCTCTCTTCAGTCAGGCTGATTATACTTCCCTCCTCTTTTCGACTACACGCAAATGTTCCTGATTTCGTGCTAAGCAAACAATGTTGTTCACAAAATCTTCGCAAGAATCAGCATGAGGACGGTTGCAGCTATTTTGAAAATATCCGTTCCTATTCCTAGACATGCTTTTTATGAGACGTTGTTAAAATTAATTAAGAATTTTAGGGCTATTTTAAGAAAGTGGCACATTGTCGTAGTTAGCGAATGTGCCATCTATCACGAACATAATTTCATATTTTGTCACGCATTCACGTTATGAACTCCATTATGAAATATTTGGCCATCTGTTGAACGTCCCTCGTTGTCTAGTTTAACTGTGTATGCTATAAACTACAAAATCATTAACATCGTTAACGCGAGTTTATCCAATTAATTAGTCCCTAATAAAGGGTCTAATTGGAATTGTTATTGATTGAAATGGAGCCCGTACTGATTAAGTATGCATCAGACACGTAGCATGTTTTATTTGTCTGGCTGGCTAAAATGGATTTAACTTCATCTCAAAAGTTTTGAAGACTTGGTTACCAGTGGTGGTTTTGAAGGGTGCGTGGCCCTGGGCCGAAAAAGTTTGCGGGGCCCTATGACGTTATACATTGCAAGGACGTTCAGGTCTACATGATCATACAGCGGAAGTTCCGGAGCATTTCATTCCTTCCAGTGGATACATTTTCGCGTTTTCACTTACTTCCATAAGATTAATATGGGCAGTTAGATCATTTTTTTCCGAGCATTGAGGCGCGGGGCCTCGGGCCATGGCCGTGTCGGCCTCCCCCTAAAACCGCCTTGGGCCAAGATATTCACCCACATGAGTAACTGGCAAAAGTGACAGACTTTATTTTTGTGCATTCTAATAAAACTTTCATTTACCTCTGTCTAAAATAAATCTTAAAATAAGCCCCGCCATAAAATAAAGTCATCATTTGGACAATGTCTGGCCCTTTCGGCCAATTCATAAATAATTATTACAGAGAGTACTCTTTCGCTTCTTAGAATGGTTTGAACAGTGTATGGGCAGAGTTGCGGACAGAGCGCATTGGAAGAAGCTTGTCGTACTAAGTATGTCAATAGAGCTGTGTTTGACAATCTGATCTCCATTGGGAATACTGAAAATTTAGTTTAATACATATTTTAAGAAAAAAAGCACCGAAAACAACGTATGTTGCCTGCCTGTTTGAATGAAAAAACTGTTTTCACAAACTTTATACTGTGCTCGTAAATCTTTATCTAATCTTTTTAAAAAAACCATTCACTGTGCTTGATCCTTCTCAACTTGTAAGATACTCCCCCAATAAGGATTTAAAAGCTCTTAGCCTCGTTACTTTCCTCGGGCTCAGCTACTCTATTCTTCCTGCAAATTTTCAGCTCTACAAAAACATATTTGCTAAATACGTTTACATCCTAATGTACCACTATACTTTTCCAAGCCAACTGCACTGTCAAGACAATGTAATATGCATACGTGGCTAGCAATCCCTCGAGCTGAGGAATCCATGAATTTCCTTAAATTTATTGCGGCGCCATCCATCTCCCAGAATGAGGACAATCCATTAAAACTGCCTCTTTCAGAGCACTGCCCACCCTATATAAATTCAAATTCGTATAAACGTCGATCTTTCCAAAATTTTCGCCTCATTAAAGGTCCGGTTGACCGACGTGTCCACCACCTATTTGTGATCATCTTGTAGAAGTATTAACCTAATAAAAGTGCCGCCTTTTGGGGGAAGGGTGGGGGCGTAGCTATTGCATGTTTGAATTCCTTTTCTTTTTTTATCCAACGTGTTCCTTATCCGTTTGACTTTGGCACACATGGTGGCTAATAGCCAAGTGTCTGTTCTAGGAGGAACTGTATCCATTGAACTTCAGCCTAGAAAGATCCCTATTTACTTGCGAACAAAAGTTAAACAGGAAGTTTAAATACAGTTAAACCTTGCTACTTACAGGCATCCCTATATCTCCAGGTGGTCCTATTGGTCCGCTGATGCCTCTGTCACCCTGCAAACAGTACATGATAATAAAGACTGCTATTAAGTCAGGTATTGCTAATAAGGACTAACTGCCCCACATATTTAATCAGTATTAACGGTGGGGCATCACCAAGGTATTATTGAGGTAATACTATCAAGGCACTAACATTGAGGTATTACTATCAAGGTACTAACATTGAGGTATTACTATCAAGGCACTAACATTGAGGTATTACTATCAAGGCACTAACATTGAGGTATTACTATCAAGGCATGAACATCAAGGAATTGCAATCAAGGTATTTTCAAGATATTACCAGGGTATACCCAACCTAAGGTACGACGAAGACGTCACATGGCTAATCAACACACCATGCAAGTAACATGCCACCAAATATAGCCGCATTATTCACAGCATATTGATAAAGGCAATCATCTAGAACCAACGCAGAATTACTGCATCAACAAGGAATGGCCAAGGAGGCATCGAAACATCTTAAGTATCAACGAGTAAGGGCAATTGAAGCAGAAAGGAGAACATTGTTCAGATATGGATGGAGTAAGATATAAACGATATGAAAGTGGGCAGTTGCACCTAAATCCTAGGGGAACACTGTTTCTAAACTAAGCTTTGGACGTAAGGATGAAAAAACATGCAAAAGTACGACAAAATCACTTCGGCGTTATGTACAGCTGGTGTCAGAACGCAAGAGTAGCCCCCAAATTATCAATACGCGGTGTCAGCCATCAGCATACTCCTATCTAGAACATTCAAGAGAAAAGCTACATTGGAAAATATAATTATTACGTCACAAGTAAATCTACCAACCTCGGGTCCCCGTTCACCTGCGTCGCCTTGCTGTCCACGCGGACCTGTGTTTCCCTGAAACGACACAGAGTAGACAGTTCTTATAAAAAACAGCAAATGAACAATATAGAGTGGTGGAATTTCGCGTCGAAATCGTCCCATGAATACTTAAGTGTTCGATCAGCTGAGATCAAATGAGCGTTCTACTCAGTGAACTATCAGTGTCTAAGTAGATCACAGTCTCTTGCGAACTTTATACATTTATCAAGTACTTTAAGCGTGACAACACTGGTCCATCCAACCACAGGTAAAACCCATCCATCCGTTTCCATTTGCCTGTCTTTCCTCACACGGACTGGGTGGCACCAGTAACTACGGCGCAGAGCAGTTCCCAATGCCTTTATTTCAAATCTAGCTTCTTAACGCACAGGAAAACGAGCTCAACTACATCAACAATAAATAAAAAGATTGTAATTCTGTTATCTTGCCCCAACATACACTGGAGGACACAATCGCTGATACATCTATAGGTTGCGTTTGGCATAACACATAATTAAGCTCAAGTTCACATGTATATTCCATGTTGCGATCTTGAGTTGACAATTAATTCAATACTTACAGCAGGGAAAATAGCACGAGCAAGACAAATAATAGTATAATAAAACAAAAGGAAAGCAACTGAGATAATCAAATGAAAACTATCAAGCAAAAAGATTAAAACTAACAAGGAAATGTAACTTGTCAAGTCACAATCTATCTCAATGCCGAGTATATTCTAACCTTCTCTCCAGGTTTTCCTGGTGTTCCCGGCGGACCTGGTTTTCCAGGAGGGCCCTAAGATAAAAATGGTAATCGTATAAATGGGGCATTGTATAATTGGTATAGATCCGGATGCTGTGTGATGATACAACAAGTTTCTTTCTGTTAAGGAGCAAGGTAGTAATAATTGACTGCAAGGGTCAGATGGGGTCACACGGGATAAGAAGTACGAAATGCATGCATAAAGAGATACAAAGGCAATGAAGAGGGTGCCGATCAAGGCATCCTATAATGGATTTTAAGCGTGTAAATATACTATCTAATCACTTAATGGAAGTGGCAAGAACCCTAGTAAATATGAGTCCTGGCTTTGGTAAAAAGAGTAGACCTCCATTCTCATCCGTTAGACCACACTGTTCTTCAGGAGTTTCAGTCAGTGAAGGCAAGTGTTCCACTAATAAGTAAATAACAAATCAAGCGCAACATGGACACCTAGTTGAGAGCCTTGCCGATGTAATAAGTAACCGAAATCATTGAAAACTTGGCACATGAACTGTTTGCTAATTTTTAACGGTCGGCGTTACGTAACCAGTCGCAAGCAAAAATGCAATGACAATGTTCGATATCGAGAAGTCAGAGCATGGCAGTATAAATTTACATTTACTCCTTTTAACTATCATTACTGGGCGTAAAGAGCTCCATGTCCTTCTCTTATCCGTTGTCGGGTCTCCTAAATCAAAGTCATTCTTCCTTTTCCAAATGTAATCCCAAATGCTGATAATTCCCGTCTCTCTGGTCTGTGCTTTAAAATGGATACTATATTTATTGAAGAATAGTCTAAACCAGCACACTGCGTTATAATAGTCAACGGCCTCGGATGTCTAATTATATATATCAGCTAAAACTCGTTTATCAACTATGTGTATTGAACCAGGCTCTAACATTAAGCAACTAAACCGAAAAGGCCTTTTAGACTTAAACCGCCTGAGCAATGCGGTAGTAACAACGCGGCCAGTACTGTATATTCATTCTAAAAGCATGAAACGACACTAGTCATACAGAAAAAGTGTCACCACCCCGACTCAACGTATCTGTCTCTTCCTCTTCTCTGTTACATTTTGATCATCTAGGAAGGAATGTCCCCCACAACATATACTATTGAGTTACTTCGCCTACGAAAACGTTTTAGTAAGTCATGGTTAAGAACTCTGAGGATGCAGAAATTTTCAATGGCTTTCGAAAACACTGTACTGAATGTATATTTGTCATAACGTACCCTAGACCGAGTGTAAAAAGACGTTGCCGATTAACACGCACACGTGCTCTGTCGAACACGAAACTACACACCCAGATCGAGAACATAGGTTGGGCAGGCGTTGGTTGTGGTTGGGTGAATTAAGACTTGGCCACGAAGTAACAAAGAGGTTGATCTGGGATGTTCTCTGAAATATGTTGCTTTAACACATGTCCGTCATTGAAAGTTCTACTAATAGTCTCAAAGCAAGGCACTACTACTCCTCAGGTCCGGTCGAAACGACTATGGGTAACATCTTCGTCAAAGAAGGTGAGTAAGTGAAGAAAGAAGAGTAAATACCGCTCGCGTGGCGTGTCTTTGGTCTCGACCAAAGAACTGTCTTGGCTTCAAAATCTCTTGAGTCCATGGCACAGGTGAAACTGGGACGACGGAAAGATCAAAAAGTGGCTTGCCTTCATCCGCATTCCGAGCCGTTTAGTGATGTCCATAACAGAAACAATTCTGTAAATCTCATTTGCAATTAGTATACGTGTACTCACCCGGAGACCTGGTGCTCCATCTTTCCCAGATGGCCCCGCTGGACCTTGTTTTCCCTACAATGAAAAACAACAACGTGACAAATATAAAATAAAATACCATACACAGCGTATTATTAACCATAACACATTGCGCAGTCAGCTCTTTCCAATGTGACGTAAGAACAGCGCATGCCCATTAAGAGTTGTCGAACTTATGAAAAGACGACAGTACTTTATACACCTAGCCCCCGAAACACTATTGCTAGGCGGTTGTGAGCTGGATGAAGATCTTGTCCGCAGATAGTGAAAACGAGGTTGATAAGCGCTGTTACAGCTACCATCGAGGTTCAAACAATTTCAAAATTGTGAAAGAAATTACATGGTAGGTAGGTCCTGAGATCTCGGAGTGTACTGTCAAAGTAAGTAAACTCTTTTATCACAGGCAGCTTATAAACAAAGATACGATTATTCAATGAATGCGATAAACTACGGTTGTCTTAAAGAATAAAAAGGACTGAATAACCTCCTTCTAATAAGGGGGAGAGGAGAATTGGCAGAAATAACAGTTTTTTAGTATTACTTTTCTCGTAAATTAAAAGTAGTTTGAGTTCATATAATTTAACGACCATTTTCTTAAATGAAAACTTTTTGAAGGTTGTGACTACAACATCTCTGATAGAAGAAGGTCAATCATATTTCTAGACTCTGTTCTTACAACATGAAGTTTTGGCCGGGTAAGGGTCTCAAAGATTGCAACGTAACACAATTGAACGCCCTAAAAGAATTGGTCGCAATTAAAAATAAATGAATATCACGTGGAAACCAGGACAGAATTTAAAGTTTACCTCTATCTCCAAAAACAAGTGACAGAAAGAGCAATAATTCAAGACAGATATTTAAGCACAGATTCAAAACTACTCTTATTGCCTTTCAGTATTAAGAGAGCAAATCTGAGTACATTATATTAAATATATACAATATATTCTAATGTTGTAACAGACATGCAAATAATAACAGAGACGTTTCTACGTGCATAACTCTTCTGCCCAATACAAATAAATCAAAACTTTAAGTTTTGAGTTTAACGTCCCTGTTGTATATTAAATGCAATGCCGCTCCTGCTAGCAATGTCGTTCGGCAGTAAGCTTCGCACTGTGTAGGGAGACAGTTGCCAGCAATGAGTGGGGATGGCAAACTGTGACTTGAAAGTTAAGTAATGCGTCAAGTTAAAAGTATTGACTCGCTGTTGTAATGTAGGCAATTGATTGGAGAATGTCGACTGCTTGTAGCAATAGGCTTGAGAGGCATGAGTACTCGTTTCCGGCTGTGCTCATGCTATATTGATAAAAGCCTCAAAAGATAAACGTATTTTCTTACGACTTTAAAACACAAGTTCAAACATTTCATGACTTCATGACTTACTTGACTCCCTTTAATGCCAAGTGGACCGGGTGGCCCAGCAGGTCCTTCTACACCCTAGCGCAAGACATAAAATGATATATGTAAATCAATGTCTTCACTTCTACTTGTACTTACACTAAATCATATAATACAGATTCTATAAACATACAAAATCACTAAAGTTTGACATTCTTACGTACACAGACTCCATCTGCACAACTAAATTTGGGGGAAGAAAGCTCACTGGCAACAAGACATCTTAGTTTAGAGGGGATATTACTTGACATATGTGAAATTGGGAAGTACTTGATATGAGACCCATCCGTAAGGGGAGGGAGGGGGCTTACTTAAAAGCGAAGTCTAATAGAGTGAAGTACTTAAACTATGGTCAGGGGCTAGGGTCAGGGGCTAGGGTCAGGGGCTAGGGTCACGGCTAGGGTTAGTGAAGTACTTCAACTAGGGCTTTTGGGGACGCGTCTTCATTAAAAAAATGGAAACGTAAAATGCAGCAATAGCAGCCAAAATCATACTCATACTTTAAGCCATACCGGATATTACAGAACGGCTCTGTAAGAAAATATTATGGAAAACTAAGAAAATCAAAATAAGATTGTGTGGAAAATGATTTAACTAGATATAAAGACCCTTCGGAAGGAGAGTGCACTTACATACAAGTCAAGGCTTATTCAGAAATTATCCTTGTAGACTGGGGAGCTCATTCAAGAAAGTTGGTTCGTGCTGTCAAATACAATTAAGCAAACGATAGTTCTTTATTCCCCTTTTCTCCTTTGCAGTATGCATACTTCTCTAACAATCATGAGTGCCGTGCCCTATGAAGCTCTTGTTCCATTATTTCCGTTCAGTGTTTTATACTTGCCTCAGTCTGGCAGCCATGTTGCTGTTGTCGAAGCTGTTGTAGTTGTTACTTGTTGAATTACCAAACCAGAGCTAGAAGTATGCTTTCTTTTATCGATCTCAGATCTACCTGCATCTTTTACCTAAAGACCAATAGGATACTACAATGAGTAGCAATTCAAATGAGTTTCACGTTCATAGTACTGACAATTTCTCCTTCATCTAATATAGACCATTAGATAAGAACGTCAATTCAAAAACCACCGGACCGTGTCAACTTACCGGTGTTCCTGGAGTTCCCAGTAACCCTGGCTC
>JAAAKL020008191.1:0-16154 GCA_010016065.2 Carybdea cf. marsupialis auct. non (Linnaeus, 1758)
GGCATGAAAAAGCTTTCAGCTGCTAAAACAGCGTTATTTCTTGCTTGTATGAAATTCTGTGCCACTAGTAACTTGTTCAGATATTTGAAACGCAGGCACACATTTAATCAGATCAGTAATCTCAATAACATAGTAAGGTTACGAGGAAAGATCTCATCCTGTGGAGGAACATTAGACTTTCTACAATCATGCTTATCTTCCAAGGTTACACCTAAGTATATTTCTTCACGCATACGGAAAGCCAAGCTAAAGCCTACCCTTTGCTGTGGAAAACGCGTTTATTGCCGACGACATAGCTAAAGAGAGGGGTCGATTATCGTCATTAAGGAATTTCTACAAGAATGCTTGGCAGAAAACCTCGCAGTTCCTTGGTTTATTTGACAAAACTCGACTTTCTCGTTACATTGCATCAATTGAAGACAAATCACTACTCAGGATATAGAGGACAAACGAACGCAAGTTGAAACATCTTAAGGAGCTAAGATTCGGAGATCCTTCCAACGATTATGATAAATACATCACTAATCTCTCCAATCTGGTACTCATCGATATTCAAAAGCATATCCTTTCAAGAGGTCCTGATCTTGGTATACCACCAAAAAGAGCAGATAGGGAAGAGCTCCTTGCCGAATTCGAAATTTTACAAAGCCAACTGAAAAACATACACCAGCATCTTCCAAACGCGCGACTTCGTTAAAAGCTCGTCTAACCGATATAGGTTTGGCTTATTGTGGTCTCCCTCCTGGAAACCAGAAATATACTCTTCGCAAGGAACACCTTCAGGCACTTAGAGAACTGAAGCGAAATCCAGTATCAAGAGCTTAAAGCCCGACTTATGTAGGCAGAAAGACTTTGTCTTCAAAACACGTCTATTTTACGTCGGTTTTGTTTCGCTTATCGCTATGTTCTGGGGGTTATGAGTATGCCAATATCTTCAATTTTCTAAGGTATGATTAGGATTCTTTTGTTTTCAATTCTCAGGTGTTCTTGCCCTTTTTCTAGAAATTCCTTTGTATTCTCTATATAAATCTTTGTAATCTCATTGTTAACCATGACCGTGTACAGCTCTGAAGAGAAACGGCATGAAAAGCTTTCAGCTGCTAAAACAGCGTTATTTCTTGCTTATTTTGCAATTAGAAATCCATGGTCAGCTTATGCAATATTTGTAAACGTCGGAAAACCCAATTGGTTAATTTGTGTGATCACATGGAAAACTGTTTATGTATACGTATGCACACTTTGTAAATAGTCCGATCGAAGATGAGTACATTTTTTATCTTTAGGAGAGATTTGGAAGGAAAAGAAGATAGTGTCTTTTTTGTCAGAAACCACTGAATGCGTTTAAACCAGTTCGGGAGAACTAGCGCCTGATCAAAGCTAAACCTATCATTTAGTTTCAACACCTGTTTCAAATTACGCTACCATAAGCGCGTCACGTGTATCATCGTCCATATGATCATCATTTGCAAAAAGCATCTGGACATCATTGTTTTAAATAAACCAATAACAACACAATTTAGATGATTGGATATTGGGCAAAAAGGGCGCCAACGTGTTTAGAGATGGTCAAGAGGATATCCAACAAATGTTCAAGAGATTCTTTCCAAAGCAAGAGATAAATGGATGAGTTAATAAATATTTTTTTACGCTAGCTAAATACAAAGTGAAGGAGGATAGCATATATATATATCACCAGGAGACTCGCTTAGCGAATTTCCAATTTGTTTAAACAAGTTGTCAAGTTATCAAAGTACTCTCTATCTCTCTTTTTCAAAAGTGTGCCCTTAGAAACCAGCTCCCTATCCATTTCTCAATGTGACACTTTTACTTTAGTTGCATGAATAAATTCATGAATTTTAAATTTGAGATTGTCCTCTTCCATATTGTCCTCCAATGTAGCTAGTTCAGACACTACAAAGTGTCCAAATGCCTCATCTGGAGTTTCCACTTTAGGCTTTCTAGTAGCAATTGCCCTTAAAACTGACACTGCTTCTGATTGTACAAACTCAAAGCCAGTGCTCTTCTTTCTTTTTGTATGCACAGGGCTGTCTTCAACCTTTTCATCACTATCCTGTGTATGTAGGGGCTCTTCGGGTGACTGTACACATTCAGACATCGAATCATAAGAGACCTCGACATAGGCATGCTCTGTAAGATCCTAAATACATGAAAAAGAAAATGAACAATGAAAACTTGAAAATGAAAAAATACTTATGTAAATGTATTTCCTAAAATTTGTTTTCCATTCTACTTTAGGTACCAAAAACAGAAGCAGAGTGGCATTCTGTAGCAAAGGTGGAATCGTACATCGGTGGAATTTTCATTGATGGCAAGCATGTGTCAATCACGAAGCCCTACAAGAGTGGCTCTCAGTTTTACAATTATAAGCACTTTTAGTGTAGTCCTGTTAGCTATGGTAGATGCAGATTATAAATTCCTGCAAAATCATTTCTCCACAAGGCATTGATGGAAAACAAATTACATTTGCCAGATGCAGTTCCTTTGCCTGGTGGTAAGAAATCGATCCCGTATCTTCTTGTAGGGGATGATTCCCTCTGAAAATTAACCTGATGAAGCCATATCCGATGAGAGATCTTGATGTCAGGAAAAGAATTTTTACTACCGGCTGAGTAGGGCGAGAAGGGTAAGCGAAAATGCATTTGTTATCCTAAGTGCACGGTTTAGGGTGTTCCAAAAACCAATGCAATTAGCACCCTCAAAGGTAGAGAAAATAGTGCTTACAGCCACCAGTGTCCACAACTTTCTAAGGAGCCGTTGTGATACTGATTATTTTATCCCTGTCAGCTATGATCGAGACTCAGAAAGCTGTGATTTAAGTCAGAGCGAATCGAGACATGACATTACCATCTATCTGTAAGCAGGGAGGAAACAGACATGCTATCCTTGCGCAGGATGTTAGAGACGAATTTTGCAACTATGTTAATGATCAAGGCCAAGTCAGTTGGTAGTGGGTTAAGATATAATGTAAATACAGTTCGTGTGCTCTATCGAGAAAATTAAAGTTTAATATTTCAATTCAAGTAGTATTATTGACTTCATCTGAGAAATAAAAAAATTCCCTAATGACATAAACGTCATCCCTGGTCCCCTCTTTCTAACCCCTGGCCTCTTTTTAAATCCTTGCGTTGTGACTTCCAACATACCAAAAAAGCATATTTTCAATTAGCCACACAGTAAGGCTTGGCAGTTAATTAGGAGGAGGACTTGATTTACCCTATTTTGCTGGACCTCTGCAGGTTTTACCACAATTGTGAGTAAAGAACTGAAATAAATGCAGATTCCCGGGGTACTCTTTGAGAGCGTAGAAATGGATCCAGTTGCTTGAAAATGGGCCACTTTGGTACATATACATTATCACAACCTGACCCATTCTTCTCAGACTTTCTAACTTTAGTGAGTTCCTTATTGTAGTAAGATCTCAAGGACGCTATTTTCTTGGCCACAAGGGAATCTATGAATATAGAGAAATGCAAAAATCAACAGCTTGCACCTTGCAGGCCTAACATTTCTTCATTACTCATGATTTTATAAATCTACAACTCGCATAGAAATTCGAACACTAGTTTGAGCATGACTTGGTGACTTGGATGCCAACGGCAAGCAAAATCTGATTATCATAGGGTGATATCGCATACCACCAGGTGTCGTTGATAGCGCTTTCTTTTGCTGCTCCCAAAATAGCTTCATGAAAGGACTCATTCGATTGATATTACCAGATGCAATATCAAATAGATCCTCTGTCAGGTCCTTGTCCACAGGAAGGGATTCATTGTCAATCTTACTTCGTAAGTTTTCAATTTCCCTTTCAAGGGATTTTATCTTTGTCCTCTGATTCTGGAGTGTCCTCTTTAAACGGCCAGGGTTGGTCTTGGTGATTGGTGCATTAAGTTTTGCTAGAAATGGTGTCACCTTAGATTTTTTATTTGCAAAAATGTTTTTGGTCTCGTATGAAAGACAAGAAGGGCATTTTTCAACATCCCCACAAAGTACAATGCAGCCTGAGGAGCGTATGTATTTTGTGTATGAAAAGGGTTCCTCTCATCTTCTGTCAAATGGGTCAATTTCCTTTGGAATAACGTGTCGCACAGTCCGTCTGCTGACATGTTTAACTCCACAACAGATAGTCAAAGCTTTGACATCAGCTAATAATGAAGAGACTTTAATGTGGCGAACTAACCTCAAATACAGGCGGTGGTCATCAGGAAGCATACACTCAAAGGCAGCTATTGTGAAGCCCAAGCTATCATCCAGGATAACCTTTATTTCGGGAATGGTGAATGGATACTGGAATGATTCTAAAACAACTATGTCTTTATTTTCTGTCACTTTCCATCCATTTAACTTAAGCCGAGTCACTCTTGATATAAAATCTTGAAATTTTTTATAAATGGGCTTAGAAATGGAAGGCTGAGGTTGGTCATGGCGACAAATAGGACAACGTGAAGTCGATTCTCCACCGACCTTTGAGTGCGGTAAGCAAAGTGAAGGTACTGCTCCAAGCTTGAGTGTCTTACTTCCAGTTTCTAGAATTTAAAAGAATGTGCGATTTCATTAGATGGCTAGCAGAAAATCAAGATAATAATAAAAAATATAGTATTTTATATTATGTTTTTATAGTTACTCCTAACGCTATCTGCTCTCAGGTTGTGGATTAACTATGTACGAATCCTCCAGCGAAGGGTATTTCGATCTTGCACTCTAAATAGGGTCATGCTTAGCTGGTTGTATTTGCTTTGCTTTAAGTACTGCTTACCCGTCGTCTTCACTCGAAAATCCCCCAACCTTAACTCATTATTGACAGCAGCCATAATACAGTCGTCATCATGACAATTCCTGAATTTCAGGAACGGAACTTTACGCAGTGGGTGAGCTTCGATTGAAAGAATATACTGGCATCATACGAAGAATGACACAAGAAACGAAAGGCACATGATACACGGTGAAATGAACGTGGGCTAAGGGGAACACAAAATCAGTGCCACGTGGCCATCTTAGTCATTGTAGGGCTGTAAAAATGTACAACTGCAAGTCTCAGCCTTAAAATTTTCCATAGATAAAAGGACTTCAGATCATGGCTCATGTCAAAGGTATCATCATGAAAGAGACTGAAAGTATAGACTATTACGTATTTCATTAACAAAAATCGAACGACAGAACTGTTCCCACAACTAACTTGTAAACTCGATTTCTTCATGGTTCAAATGCCTCTGACTTTTCCTCTTTTAACTGACTATACTGTACAATATGCTAGACTCTTAATAGCTCTAACTCTTATGGAGGTAATTGCTAATTTTAAATGTCAGTCTATGGCTGCTTACCTGTCCATTTACTGCCCATAGCCGTCGCTATTGATGATAGAGCACCTTGTCGTACATCCCTTTGAAAATATGTTGGCATAGATGTATTCCATAGGACCTCATGCCCTTCATAGAGCGAAATTAATTTTTGTATTTCACTGCCATGATGCTTGAGGTCGGCCATTTTGTCCAAAATTTTCCTAGCTTTCCTAGGTCATGACTTAGCAAATTAGAACATGCTATAAAACCCAAGGTCGAAATTTCTAGCCCAAATTTTGACCTAGGCCTTGTTCTCAATTTGAGAATTGACGAAAATTCTCATGACCTTAGGTCTAAAACCTTCCGTGTAAACCCCCCCTTTAAGTTTCTATGTTTCTTAAAGGATCCTATGGAAAGAACATCACATACCTATTATAGGTCAATAGTTTTCGATCATAGCGTTGATGATAATTACCAGACAAGAGCACCGCAAAAGACCATTCGTCATATCCCTTAAAAGATTCTTAGTATTTAAGATGCTAAGGAACAAAAAGAGAAATACGGGATGGCTGTTGGTTACTACTTATTGTAAGGTTAAGTTGGGGTAAAAAATGGCCCATTTCATGTTACTTAATAAATTGAATGTTATGCTACTAAATGGATCAAATGCCAATGCACCTTTCTTCCATAGGCCAAAGGACTTAAACGTCAGGTATCTACCTATGTTTAGGCATTAAACTTGTAGTTTTCTAATTTACTATTAAGCCATTTTTCTTCAATTTTGCTTACTATCTTTTTGTGCTCAGGGACGTTGAATATTAACAATTAGGCGCCGGCCTATTTTCAAAGAGTTTCTCAGACTCGGGTGTTTCATAAAAACGAAGATCATGCCGCCTAGGTTTCTCTGTGAACGTGGCTGTGATCAGGTCTATCAGGACTTCTTTCTTCTCCAATTCCCGCAGAATGTCCTTATGAATAGATATTCTGCAAAGGGATCCAAGCCGCTCTTGACCCATCTTGTTCCTTAAGAATGTTTTAACGCGTTTCATGCAGGAAAATGATCTTTCAACGGAGGCACTTTAAACGGCTACTACACAGTTCAGCTTCTATAGTTTAACAGACTCAGGTATACTTTCCTGCAACTTAAAACAATAAATGTACTTTAATAATGCACTTGCGTTTGCCTTATGGAAATCGGAATCTCTATAGGTAAACTGTTGCTGACTTTGGTGACTTGAAAGATCGAACAGTCCGTCATATTTCAAACTGAGGCAATAAAGTAAACCCTTCGGGAAATTGTCTTTCCATCGGGGAAAGAAATTGGGATTAACAAGATCCATAAATATAAAATCCTTGTTTTCAACGAATCTCTCATGAATCATGTTTGTAATGGTATCGATTATTTCGAAAAAAAAATTCCCTTGTAATTGTGTTTCCTTGCTATTCTTGATGTTGGTTGCCCGACAACTTGAACGGTTTGTTCAACGAATGTTTTAAGGGAAGCGTCCGTCCTCATTTCTGCTGAGTGATTAGAAAAATCAGAAATATTTCAAAGGCCATAACTGTAATCAACTTTGGCGTTCTGAAAAATTTGGAAGACAATAAACGACTGCTGCAGAATTTTATTAAATATCTTTAGGCAGAAAATAAACAAAAAGCTATTTAAATGTTGCAGTAATGCATCAGCTTGGCACAGTGTTCCATCGTCCCAGGTTTTTGCGCTTTCAGTGATACTTTCTAAGGCATCGATTAACCGTTTGTACTTGTCTGAAATGACACTTACAGTGCGGGCACGACGATACCATCTTGTTTCACCTGGTTGAGGGATTTCGACGCCGTAGGATCTAAGCAGGTCTTTCCCCTTTGAGCTTAAATTGGTGAAGGAGCTAAATGCGCCAACATTTGCAAAAAAGACCTTTACTGGGAAATAGCTGACTGACAAATGACTAAGTTCAGTCTGTGAGCAGCCTTATCTTACCTTACCATCCTGATTTCGTGTTTAATGTGCTGCGGAGTTCCCGGAATCTGGGGTAGGCAACATCAGGCAACTTCTCACTCTGTCTCTCAACGTAGCTCTATCCAGAGGGTTTGCGTTTTCCATATCGAGTGAAGTCAGGTCATTAGGAATACACTCGTCCCAAGTTTTTCTCGGCCTGCCACATCTCCTACGGCTAGGGATATCTAGTTTGGTGACATTATTAATACCAGTTTTAGCTCTTTGTACATGTCCATACCATCGTAGACGCCTGCAGCGCAGGACATCGATGATATCAGGTAGTTCGAGCTTTTGCAGAAGAGCTGTTGTTGTGATATTGTCGACCGATTTCACCCGGCAGATCCATCTCATCATTGCCCGCTCATTTCGACAGAGCCGCTGCAGGTCAGAAGCTTTGGGGGCCCAGGTTTCACTACCATAGAGTAATACAGATCTGACACACACAGAAAAGATTTTTCCACGTGTTTTCAAGGAGATATACCTAGAGGTGAGTAGAGGTAACAGTCTCTTAAATTTACTCCATGCTACACAACAGCGAGAGATAATGGCATCTTCACAGCCGCCACCAGCAGACAACATATCACCAAGGTAGCAGAAGGTGGACTCAACATCCAAAGATTCACCATCAACATCTACACTTTTTGTATGCCTTCCATCAATTGGACGGGAAAACCCAAGGCACCTTTGACACACATATGTTGGATCAGCTCTAAGCCTTCCTGTAATACCACTGCATTTTTTGTGAACCCAGAAGTTGCATTCCAAGCACTGAATAGAGTTTGCACCCATACCAATGCGGCAGACAGCACAAGGATAATGTTCAGAGTCTTTTAGGATACCTTGGCCGGTTCCTAAGATCATAATCTTTGTTTTTACCATGTTGACACGGAGTCCTTTCTTCTCTAGTTCGAGCTTCCAAGACTGCAACTTAGCAATGCATTCATCTAAGGAGTCAGTAATGATTGCAAGGTCGTCTGCATACAGCAACTCCCGTGGGACACCAGTGCGAAATCTTGAGACAGCGCTTTAAGGACAATCACAAACAGGAGGGGGCTGAGCACAGAACCCTGATTATTACCAAAATCTACTTTAAACTCGTCACTGCATTTACCATTTACATGAACACGACTCCAAGAGTTTTTGTATATAGCCTGAATGACACGGATTTCCCATTCCTCCACGCACTGGGTATTTCTCTTGCAGTTGTCTTATGATGAATATTGGATCGGTGGTACCTCTACCAGGCATGAAGCCAAACTGCATTTCATTAAATTTTGAGTCTAGACCATGCATCTTCTACTCCATTGGCCGCGAAATTGGGATAGATGCCATCGTGATCAAAATGAGCACGTGGATACTCAGCGCGGAGAAGGGCTTGAACAATTCAACAATTCAGTTCAACAATTTTACCACCAATATCTAGCCAAATAATAGCACTCAACTGCTCCTTGGAGGAAACTTCAGTAGTTTCGTCAACCTGAATGCTCACGAACGTGCTTTTCTTCACCTCCTCATCGATCTGGTCTTGAATTACTTTATCTATACACTCAGTAAGGTCGTTCTGAACGTCGGACGAAACACCAGTAAAAGTAGCACCAGAGGTGAGACCGTTTTCACTCTCTTCAAGCCTCCCATGAAGTCTACGTCCAAAAACGGAATCAAAGCGAGCAAAGCAGTCCAAAAGCTCTCTATAGTTCCCCTTATTAACACTAGGGCAGGATTCGTCGTGACCCCGAAACGAAAGCTCTTGCTTCGATAGATACAAGAACAGCCTCACAAATTGTCTTCAGCATACTCCTGTTCTGTCATACTATTTCATTGTGTCTCTCAACCTCCATTCTCCTTAACCCTGAAGCTTGAACGTCAATGCCCTCATTGACAGTGAACACCTTCCAGGTCTTATTTGCATCTAGATGAATCCTGTAATTCTCATGCTTGACATAATATCCGAGAAAGAGACGCATGTTAGTTAGCCCTTCTCTGTCCAGCTATGTGACACGCCAGGTCTAAACAGCAAACATGGCCAAGAAAATAAAGCACCCCTACCTTCACTTCCACAAAGCCACTTCTTTTTCTCATACCAGTCATCTTGAAATACTCTTCCTTGTGCCTTCAATATGAGCTTTGGCATTGGCCTTTCCCATTTAGCGTAACTCCTCTGCTCACTTACTGACCTTGCTCCGAAAGATTTCCTCAATAAGTCCTCAACTACATCTACATTTGATAATAAATTGCAATCTTGACTCTCAGCCATGTCCAGACAAACGTGAAAGTGGCAAAGAAAGACTGTAAGGTATAATTTTGAGACGAAGAAAGCGAATGTATAATTTTGCAAAGCACAAGGCGAAACAGATAAATTGGTTGTCACTGCGTTCATCGCAGCAACCTTTACAATAATCTACTCCGGCCCTCTGGACTGAGCCTGAGAACATTTTTTGAGTTCATGTTTTGCATTCAAATTGATACAGCCATGGCGTTCTTTACTACAGGCCTATTTAACGTGTAGCTGGGGGCTTGGACTGGGGGGCGAACTGTATTTTCCAAATTCCTAGTCTGTTTTGCTCATTCCGTTCATTCTTTTCATCCATCTGTTTGAGTTGCCAAAGCTAACCAAAGCTTTGGTGGTACTTCCATTCACTTCACTGTTGTAACGAATTTTCCTGTGCTCAGCAGCTTATTTCATGTCTCAAGAGCGTGTAAAGCTTGTTTATGGATTTCTTTCAATTTACTGGTTTACTATGGTTAAAAAGTGTTGTGTACCATTGTGCAAATGGGAATTTCGCGGTCAAGGAACTTTGTTTAAAAAATGGTTGGAATGCTGTCTGCTAAAAGACCAAAGGTCTCATACGCAAAACACTCAACCCTATGGGAGTGCATTCCATGGAAAAGCCAACCTTTTGCTTTCCAAAATAATAGTCATAGCTATATGTGTCATGTTGATGAAAGGTATGCCTATAGCTTTAATATGAGAAGTTATAAAAGGTGTTCCCTCCTTTTTACAATCCGAAGCAGCTTATATAAGAGGCCTCTTTTGTGGATAGAACTTTGAGGTTGATGGGTTAAGGTTAAAGTGTTATAAGGGCTACTTTCGGATCCTCTCTTATACTTTCTTATTGTGAAAAAATGTTTATTATAATCATATATTTACAGGGTGTTACAAAAGTATTTTCATTACAACACTCAAATACTTTTAAGTAGGAGTATTTCTGTTACTCCAGATTTTAACACCAATGATTTTGCTTTCCAAAATAAAAGTCTCTCCATAGAATACTTTAGGTCAGGAAATCTATTTCGGCTTCTCTGTTTATTCTAGACGTACTATTCTAGTTATAGTTAACTAACAATGATACCGTGTAAATCACATTTGAAATGTTATTGGCGTCATAATCTGTGGCACATGTGACTACTATAAGGTTACATGTGAGGCATTTATAGCTTGTAAACGTAACGTCAAATATCAGCCTGAGATGCCAAGGAATGTCAACAGGGCATAATAGTATTGATTATTTAAGAAAACAAAGTGGATTTTATTGTATTGAAGCTTTTCCATCAATGCCTATTAAAACAATAAGATGATGGTACTTCTTGATCTGGAATCTCAAAAGGTTGTCTTGAGTTAAATGTATGCTATACGCTTGTCTGGAACCATAAATTTGGCTGTTAGATTATTTGACACGGTTCTACCTTAAAAGCGCACCTACATTGCTTCTCAATAATTTGCTTTCTAGGAGCAAGTCAGTGGCGTTGCTTCCGTTGCCTACGCTGCCAAGCAGTGTTTTTGGACCTTAGTAGACTGTCATCCCACCTTTACCATTGGTGCCGACACCAGGATTTGAATTCAATGCCACGACCGTCTTTAAATGAAATTCCTACACAAATGAGGAGTAATGTGATATGCAAGGTGTATCATTGCCATTACTGTCAGCGTTTATTTCTCAGCAAGGCTTTGTTGTATGAGCATGCTCTTTTGAATTGCATGAGAAAGGGTAGTCAAAGTGGTACGATAGCTACCAAACATGCACGGAACTGTTGGATTTGTGGGGCCAAACGTGGTACGGACTTGGTAAGACACGAACGAACCCACTTCTCTTGGCTCTCTTTTAAATGCGAAACATGCGGAGCAACCGAGAGGCGCAGAGACAGGTTTTTAAAACACCTATCAACTCATGCCGGAGAAGGAAATCAATCAAACAAGAAAGATGCGAAAAGGATTATGCGGAAGAAAAAGCCAGCCGTACTAACTGCTACCGAAAGTAAAGAAAAGAGGAGTTATTCAGGGAGCAGTTGTACTCAGTTCGGATGTAAAACGTGTGGTAAGTCTTTTATTTATCAACACGTATTAAGCCGGCACTTACTAACCCATGAGGATACTTACAGGTTTTCTTGTGGTATATGCTTTGCGTTGTATAAGAGGAAGGACCATTTAACTCGCCATCTTCGTTGCCATAATGCACAATTATCCTAAAACATACCAGAAACCATTAGAGAGGCTGGTCTCCATAACTGCTTAGAGGTTGAATGTCGATATGCGGCGCTAATGTGGTGACTAAAGAATTCGATCATGTTATCAACGCCGTAAGTGCTTTGTTCTCGGGTTCGAATCTCCTTTTTAACATACTTTTCTATTTACTTCATAGCTATTCAAACTAACCATTAAATCAGTCCCCCCTCCCTCAAATACGAACCTTCCCAAATAGCTTATGCTCTTACACAGTGTGGTCATGGTTGGCGCTCGTATTTAGGTTTCCATCCAATAATCTATGACTTTGTTGAACAACATGCAGAACAGGCGAGTCCTATGTTACGTAAGGGTACCGATTTTTGAACTTCTTGACTTCGTTCTCAGTTGCAGTGCAGCGAATAAAACCATGGATCGTTCCTGTAAGGCAGATTGGCGCGAACAAATTCCTTTTGGCCACCCGAAAATATTGGAAAGCATACATAGACGTGTTTAGTTAACCACTCAAAAATGTTGTTAGTGGAGAAGACTCACTCGGCAGCACAATGTTAGGTTTGAAAGCACGCGATTTCATTGTACACGGCACTCGAATGATATAAGTCCTCACTCGTAATCAAAGGAGAAGAACAGGCCGACTTGTCGTCAAAAAGCAAATTGTAGCACTATCTGTGGTAACCTACTAGCATTTCGATACGTGCATCCATCAGACTTCTCTACCGTCTTATGACATGGATACCCGGCCCTGTCTCGGAAGTGTCCCGAAGGTATTGGGTATTTGTAGGCTTTTTACTACCCCTTCGATAAGGTGGGTAACCTTAGCAATTTCTCTGAAAGCCAATACTTTGTTCGCAAAGTAATGCGTATATTCCGCGTCAAATGCTTTTTAGGGGACTTTACTTTTCAAACCATGTTGGGTATTGACGTAGAAATACTCGAATAAACTGTATACATGCGCATAGCTATTATTTTTGCAATTATGTAGCTATCAAGGCGTCTCGATTGAATACTCGGGAGAGGCAATTAGATAGATATAAGAAGTTCCATTGTTCTTGATCAGTAGAATTAACGTTACTTTGCCATGCGGTTTTCTTATTCATGGTGCTGCCGTAGTCCCAGAATTCAGGATGGGCGAACCTAGTGCCGTTTTTGAAGACGTGCACTTCCCTTGAAAATGGCTAGGGCAGTGCCCATGTCCATGAGAGGTAATACTGTAGCAAACTAGAATTTATTGTTCTTTGTGATCACAATTCGATGGTCTGAAAACTGGTATTCTTGTAGATGGCATTAAATAAGTGGTCCAAAGCTTGTGTAACAACATTTTGACAGTTCCATTTCATTGTGAAAGTGAAACATGTTTTTTTTAACGTTGCAATAAGTTTTCATTTATTTTTGCCTGGTAATCAGACCTATATCAATGACTTGGCACAGAATGGATCAGAGTCAGTGTTCTGATGTTTCTCTTGTACCAATCAATTGGAAAATTCTTTAGTCATAGAAGTGTGTCACTGTGCCAAATATCTTTTTATCCGTTCATAAAATTGGAATATTTACGTATTATCAAGGAGATATGCAGGTAGGCGAAAATAATCATGCGAAGTTTTTCGTTCCTGTAAGACATAGGCCAACACGAGGTTTTATTTTACGTCGAATCGAGTCTTAAGTTAAATGACAGAAATTTTCACGACACCCCCTTTCCTGTTGCAATTAGATTCTGATGTTACTATTTCGATGCTAGCAGTGATAAAAATTGAAATAGAGAGAACTGAACAAATTGACACACAAGTAAATAGTATTTTACCATTAAGATCTCTGTGTTTACCTCAGACCTTACCATGGCAGTTGCTTGTGGTAAAAGATGACTATTACCAACTGTATGTAGAAAGAGTAGCACTTCAACTTTGGTTGACCGTAAATTAGTTGGTGTTTTCTAGGAGATATCGTCTTAACCGTAGTAATTGTGTAGAATGAGAAACTAACAAGATGAATAATCGTATTCCGTAGAATAACATGTAAATATTTAACATTTGATTGTAATTTGTGTTCTGTCATCCTTTTCGTGTTGCTCTTATGTACCGAACTGATAGTATTTTCATACGACTCCACAGTAGTTTCCTAAAATGTTGTTACAAAATTGCGTACAAAGAGTTATACAGTAATGATGTATTTATCCTCATTGTATAATTAACATTATCATTTAAGGAGCCTAGCCACTTTAAATTATTATGGAAGAGTTACTTCCGTTGTATTGATATATCTATGAACTGATACCGCTAAATTGCAATGTATTTATCAATTGTAAAACCTGACGTGTCGCCTGACATCAGTTGCTGTACTCCTTTAAATGCCATGCATCCAGGAAGCAGACTGTTCTTCTTGCAAGAGTTGCCAACATAGATGTCTCATCTAAGTTTCGTCATCTTAACAGTGGTACATTTTAGTGGCCTCTGTGCCCGTTGACCATTGACATATTTTATTGGCACACAGGAAAGCCTTTACAGGACACGCAATTCTTGTCTCCTGTAAATGTAGCTGTTTTTCCTGTTGCCATCCTGTTGATTTGGTCAATATTTGTGTATTCTAAGATATTTGATAACATAAAGCTACAGTGCATAGCATTCAACAATAGAGTTTACTTTTTTCCTTGGTCCAATGAAATGGAAAACGCCCTTCCTATTCCCCCTCACAAAGGAGTTCTCAGCGATCATCTATATTTTTCCTTCATGTGTGTTAAATTTCTCAACGTGTTGAAAGAACGAGAGTTGTAGGAATTGACATCCGATGTGCTTGAAAGATTACCTCTAGAAGTTTCGTAATTGTTTCTTCCCAGAAATGTTGGCATCCATGGCTTTTGGGAACTGACGCTTATTTGTTTACAGAATCACCTTAAAATTGTATTTGATGTTTCAAGTTTTTAATTTTTGAGGGGAATTTGCGTTAATTGTTTATTTTGGCAATTCGATATGTTCAAAAAGACCGTAACGAAACGTTTGTTTAGTATACAAAAACATTTGACGTGCAGACTGAATTCAAATCAGTTGCCTCGTATTCCTCAATATCTGAAGGCATACTGTACTTTAACACCAATTCGCTGAACTGTGCTTACAGTTTTTATGATAAAAGTTAAATAGGCTGTTGCGGATAGCCTGTATTGCAAGCGCCCCTATGAACCCCTCATCTATCGTTAATAATTAAAATAATCTATCAATGTAGCTATCACACTCGTACACGTAGAAACGGATGATGGAATTGGCACAGGGGCGTTACTGATAGGGTCGATTTAAATGGGGTTGCTTTGAAATGATTTTCAATGCAAAGTTCAATTTGACTTTTTGCGCAAGTTATTCAACAAAAGACCAATTACCGAATTTTAGGTGATAACATAGCAAATTAATAACCACAAGAACGGAAAGGTAATTGACGATGCGAAAGTAAACAACCCGGAAGAGAATGAGATGCTTGTCCATTGTAAAAGTTTGTTATGTGTGCCTCTGCAAAGCACCTAACACAGACAAGCCAAAGAATCTACTCATATTGTTTATTAGAGTTCGGGAAGTAAAAGGATAACGGAGGCAAAAAATGAAAGAGAACACAGATCAGAGACAGCATTAAGAGTTTTTAAGAGTTCCTTTGTTGTAATTGATCTCGTTTTCATGTGTATGTGCTTGAAAAATATATTTATTGATATTTTTCTAATGCAAAAAATTGGTTGATGGTCTGATAAAGTCACGTTGTGTATACCATACTGGGAATGTTATGAAATGAACTTGTAAGAACAGAGTTTTGATGATAAGAACAGAGGGTTGATGTATTTCTTGCTATAGTAGTGGGAAATTTTGTTAATTTGTCAACCCTGTAGAGAGAACAAAATGATTCATTCTGCCCCTTTCCGCCACTCCACCCGAGGACAACATTACGCCAACTCAGGTTAGTTTTGCCAGACAAATTAAGTCACAGAGGACTTGTAAATTAAAGATCCTAGCTCGTGCAATGGTCGAGAAAGATGGGAGGGGGGCAAAAGTGATCCCCTCCCGTTATTTATAAGTGCACTTGCAACCTATCCTTAATACTTCTCTCCTGAAAAACAGATAAAATAAAAAAATAAGTCTGGTTTTAAATTACTTAAATTATGTTACATCTTTGAAACTAAGTTATACAGCCCAGGGATATTATGAAAATATTGTTAAACATAACCACTTCATGTTCGTTGTGGTTGAAAAGCTTTTTTCGTATGACTCTCTTCAGAACCAATCGTCATAAAAATTACACAAAACAAAGGAGGGGATCGAAATTATAAAAAACAGTGAAAATAGAGTTCTAATTGGTCAATGCTTGCATCAAACGACAATTATGCCGTTCTGCAGCACTGCCTGTATTTGGTCCGGAGAGATGTTCCGTCTATATT
>JAAAKL020008192.1:0-16154 GCA_010016065.2 Carybdea cf. marsupialis auct. non (Linnaeus, 1758)
ACATGTTGGAAACGGGATTCTTCTGATAACATTCTGATAACACCCACGGTGGTCACAACAGAAATTTCTGTTTTCACTCCCGGAATAGAGCCAAGATCTTTCCGTGTTGTTTGGCTATGGTAGCGTCGGAGGTTAACACCTAGTCTAAAGATGTTTGTTAAAATCCTACATGCAAGATACGACTCCGTGCGACTGGTGTCTATATAAGTTGTAACTACGATACTAAATACATATGAGCCATTACGAACAACAGATGTGCAGCAAACTGACTGAACCACTTTTGCCTATGGTACTACGAAAACCTGAGGTATCCTTTATGCTCAGAAAACCTGCTTTTGATTGGTTGACCGGAAAAGGGGGTCCTAAAGCCGGTTTAGTAGCTATTCACTTCCGAATAGTTAAAGATTTTATCTTAGACAGAACTTCTAGATCTCATATCATATTGGTAACCCTGAATTTTTAAGGATTTTGAGCATTTCTTATTCAAGTTACCCAACACAAATTGTTACTGGGACCCCGAAAATATGAGTAATTGTTGCTAGGCCACAAAAATAAATAACTACAGCACAGACGTTTGGTCCACAGCCCCTCTTGAATGGTTCCTACAATTTAAGCACTCATGTTTCATTTAATTATGATTAGGGCTAGAATCCATCTATATCAGCTTGTTGGCACTAGAAGCAGGGGGAGATAAAACGGGTATTCTTAATGTTTTTAAAACACTTTCTAGAGAGCTGACCCTCTCTACCAATAACAATAACTTCCGAAAATGAAGAAAACGCAGACAGATGTCAAAATTAAAAAAAAAAAAACAAATAAAGTAATTTAATGTATCAAACAGTTCGTGATAACGAACTGTAGTAAGGAAAGACCCGGCTTAATAGTAAACGAAACTCTAAAAAACGGAACTTTGATACCAAAAGATACATCAAAAGAATCGAATTTTCATGCTGATTTTAAATATGTAAGTTTCATCAAATTTAGACTTTGTCATCAAAAGTTATGAGCCTGAGAAAATTTGCCTTATTTTGGCAAATAAGGGGATACACACCCTAACAGTCATAGAATCTTAACGAAAATCATACCATCGCTTTCAGCGTATCAGAGAACCCTTTAGCAAAAATTTCAAGCTCCTATCAACAAAAATGTGGAATTTCGTATTTTTTGCTTGAAGACAGATCACGGGTGCGTCCGTGCTAAAACTGCGCAAGCACAGTGAGCAATGCATATATATATATATATATATGTATATAAAAATATATATATATGTATATAAAAAAATATATATATATGTATATAAAACTTTAAGATAGCTGGACCAGATCCATTTCAAAATCATATAAAAGACATATAAAAACAACAACTGGTATAGCTGACAAGCTTTCAAAACCAATGTTTCTTCCTCAAGCCACTCAATAGTCAATTGAGCAGTTTGATGTTATATACAGAAATACAAACAATACGACATCTACAAAAATTCACACAGGCATGAAAAATTCCCATGTTCAACAAAATTCCTTAACATCTAATGATAAAAGCAGACTAAGTGCAGGGGCAAGTACAAGAATGCAAGTTTCTGAATAGGTTAGGTCGGAGCACTCATCGCTCCCTCGCTTTGGAGCTGAGGTATTTCCAACCTTGTCACACATGTGCCACGCTGAACATGTTTGAAGAACACATGACGGGTACAAGTATCTGTGTTCTACTCAGCCACTTTCACTCTAATTCACTGAGTAGATTGTTCAGCTGATCTAACAGTTGAGCTCTCATACGTCGCTATCGACGGGAGAATCCATCGTATAACTACTCAGGCAGACACAATTGTCATCATGAAATACATAGTATAGAACTCAATAAACATGGAAGTGCATACGGCGCTTGCAGAGATCGAACCCAGGATCTCCCACAACGGAAACGAAGACTTTTGCATGCACAGTGAGCATAGCATAAAGCATGTATCCATTTATATAAAAGACATAAATTACTACTAAGCACCGTTGGCGGTAGAAATCGGAATCTCCTTTGGACATAAAAGGGGAAGAGTTTGAGTTAAAGATTTGCATTTTAAATCCCTCGTGTGTTCTTCAGTAGTCTTTAACAGCAAATTGGGATGGCAAAACTTACAATATAGTCAACGCAGATACTCTTGCCCCGTCGGTGACAAATTCAGCTAATATTGAAAAGAAAACGTTACCAATTTGAAAGGAAAAGCGGAGAAAAGGTATTAGACTGCATTGAGTTTTGAAAAGAAATTTTACGGGCCTTTTATTACGTTCAATTCTTAATGTAAATCCTGTAATATCCTACACCTGACTTTCATCACGAAGTAAGAAATAGCTTGGGACTATTTAAGTTTTTTCAGTCACAAAGAATGATGTTTCTTTACATAGAGTTATCGCCCCTTCATCACAACATAGGTAAGATGAAAGCTTTATTATTCAATTTAACACTTACAATAGGTTCTTTCAACATCACTCCTCCATTTTACCGCTATTTTGCGACTTCGATTAAATTAGCCCCTTCGCAACATACTCTTGTCTTCTCCATACAATCATCCTAGGTCACATTGCAGACATCATTATCAAGAAATCCCAAAATTTCGATGCTCTCTACAATATTTTTTTATAAATGTGTCATTAATATTTCTCCCTAAATTTACTAGTGCTGACTTAGTACCTAAATTTTAAACTGTTGGTAGACAGATTACCGGGTGACTGCTGTCTGTGGAAGCTGGTAGAATTTCACTTTCCGTATATTCAGTCGGTCGTTAGTTCTGTTCTTTTACGTCGATTTTAATTCCGCTCCTTCTTTTCTCATTTTAGGTTTTGTCTCTTTTTTGTGTTTTCTTAAACTAATTCTACAAACCTTTCTAATTCTCGTGTTTCCGCCTTTAAACAATTTTTGTTTTTGTTTTAGCAATGTTTGACTTTATATTTTTTGTCTTTCACATTCCTCGTTTCAGTATAGAAACAGTTTCTAGTATGTTAAGAAATTCGATGGGCTAAATTGTTGCCACATGGGGCTAAGAAATTGGGGAGATTTTGATATTGAAGCAAATATAAATCTTCTTAGGTCTTGCTCTCCCGATCCAGCTAAATTCATGCATTTGCAAAGGCCACCAATTTATCATACAAAGTGAAACTGGAAACCATATTTCTACAAAAGGCCTGACTAAAAAAATGCCACATAACAAAAAATCGACTTCCTAACGTCCTGGCAATTTAAGTATATATACAGTCTCAACATTTGATATGATCGGGGTTTAATGACCCCTAAAAACACAATACCAGTGTAACTTTTATTTCTAAGAAACGGAAAATAAGGGAAGAACAAAGGTTACCAGTCGAGGTACAATACAAATTCTCAACTGTTTCAGAAAAATAATCAATTGCATCATTATAAGACAAGGCCAGCAAACCACTATCGCCCTCATGTGTGCCGTACCAAAGCAAAGAAATGGTCTATTCCCTATCAAGGTCCATAAAATTGGAATTCCTCTCCTTTAAGGATAACCGTTTGTAACAACCTTTTAAGCTTTAAAAGACAGATTTGAAACAATTCCTTCTTAGGTATGATTGTATGTAAGTAGAAACTGCAAGAAACTGAGTATCCCGCACCAAGGCATGAATGCTTAAAACTCCTTCGGTATCGTGGATATTGTGGCACTATCTGTACCTCACGAAAGTCTCTGCTAGTGTTCCTCTTTTAAGAAAAGAAATCCTTTCATGAATTTGAACATTTATGAACATTTTGGATATCGCACCTTTTTTTTATTTTAGATTTTGGATTTTTTAAATTTTATTTTGATATTCGTTTGAAAATATTATAATATGTATAATTATAGAAATGTGTAATAAAATTGGGTTACTAAAGCTGTGACTTGCTGATCATGAGGTGGTCTGACCCAATACACCTACCAGGCTTCAACAGCTCTCCTCACAAGATGTCTCTACACATTGTATGTTAACAAAGTGTTATAGAATATTGTAATACTTGACATGGCAAATAAAACAAGCAAGCGGGATATTCTCTACGAAAGTGTAAAAACATGAGTGCTAATGGGGTGCTAGACAACGTTTCTGGAAGACGTCGGAACTCAGGGTCCTAAAAACGCTTTCACTGGTTAGAAGTACAGCCATGTGACATTGTGAAGGGCTGATTCGTCTACTCTTTCATCTACAGTACTTTGTAGACAGCAAATAATCTTTTGTCACATGAATACAGGAAGATTAGGAGTAATTTACTGCTCCGTGTGTTTGAAACGTTTGCTAAAGAGATCGTTATGAAGATCAGGCCAACAAAACGTTCATTTTAACATCATAGTCTCAACTAGGAAGGAAATTGAATGTTGTCATTTTCCACAACTATTTCTCACGTTTTCTAATCGAAATATATCCGGGTCATCAATTAGTCTCAGTTTACCAAGGAACATATTGTTAATACTAGGTTTGAATGGAAGATTTTCGGAAAATTTCATCATTAGAGCCAAGTGTCTTCCGACTGATCATGTTTCATTGAAAGCCAAACTTGTTTGCTCGGCTCTGTTGACAATCAAAAGTGATTTCGTGAGCAAACAGGTGAAAATTGGCGGAAATGACCTCGTTAGAACCAAGGTGTGGCAAAATGTCTTATTTATAACACATAATTTCTTAAACTTTACCGAAAGAGTCAGAATAGAAATGAACTATATATGGGAACTGGGGAGAAAATAATTTTATCACCATTTCTCTGTACCTTCTCTTTCGTTTGCAAAGAAACATCCGACGACAACTCCTTTGCTTTGAGAGATGTCATCAGAGAGCATTCTTTTTAGCTTGAAAATGTATAGACTTAATAGAAGGAATAACATGGCTTGTTCTTCTGCAAAAATAAAAGCAAGAACGTATGTTAATGTTTACGACTCTTCTCTATCATCCCATATATCCTAAGTTAAACTGTTTTAGCTAAAGCAACCTGAGAGCATTTGTTTACATTAAAACTCAGCTGGCTAAGACAGGATGATGTGAACCTGTCATGCATCATGGCTTCATTCTATAACATCGATCAACAAAGATTTGTGAGTGAATGTGAAATTGGTTTGTGTTATGCACAGATATAAAGTTATAAAGTGAAATATACCAACTAAATTAAACTGATTATATGAGTAAGTAAATTTAATGAAATAAAAAAGGGAAGGTATTGTTGAGTAAGTTAACCAAAGCTGCAGTAAACTAAAATATAACAATATTAGATAAGATAAATTAAGACAAAAAATGATCCATGGAAGTGAAAGATTTCGTTAATGGATCTGACACCAAGCATTTTAAATTTTGCCACCTGACAGTCTATCTCCCTGCCTCTCGTTTTTTTTATTCATTAGTAAGAATACTGAGTGGAATTTGCATTTATGAAGAATTTTCAACAATATGAAGTTGATTTCATTAGTTGTTCGTTCTAAACTTTAATTATTTAGCAAGGAACGTCGAATGTTCTACGCCTCTCTTTCTTTGTTTTTACAATGATTACTTAAAACATTGAAGTGAATTCCGTTGCGCTTTTTTTACAACTAGGTGGTTGATTCATATAAAGACAGTTAAGTTTGTTGCTGTAGCCATTATCGGGCATTCCCGACAACTTAACATGCAGCATATTTCGCTGATTTGAAGAACATTTCGCTGATTTGAAGAACATTTCGCTGATTTGCAGTCACAGTCCACCGTTGGAATAGAACAGAGCTTGCAAGTGTTACAATTCTAAACCTCAATTATTTAACAAGGACCTTCGCAAGTTGTACCCCTCTCCTTGCTCTGTTAACAATGATTAGTTAAAACATTGAAGTTGATTCCGTTCCGTTTTATGCACATTTTGCAACTCGTAGATAAACATTTCGTTACTAAGAAAGTTATCGTCATGATCAATAAATTCCAACCTGATCAGGTAGAATATACTTTACATGCGACTGAGGCCTGAGGGAAGATCTGGAGTTGTTTAATTCTTAAGTTGAAAACAGAACTGAAGTTGCTCAACTGTTTGCATATAGTATATGTTGGATTGTTGGAGCAAAGACAATGGAGAATCATAGTCATTGAAAAAGGCTTTTTTCTCAGAAAAGCTGCATAAATAGCACAATTGAAACATTAATGACTGCTCTATTTTTCTGCAATGGTCTTGGTTTTGAGTATAAAAATAAGGAGCGCTTTGACGATAAGGGGTAAAGGAACAAATGTTTATTTTACTATTTTGAGTAAAGGCGGTGTCCACTTTGGGTACCCTCAGTGGACATACCCATTTTACTCACAAAAATACCCTTTATAATGAGCAATAAAAATTCCAGTTGCTGAACTGGACAAAAATCTGACTTCTGTAGTTGCTAAAACTTCTCCCACTTTGACTTTAGTTTATTCTTTAAGTACATGGAAGATAGTTAGAAGTAAAATTATATATTATATATTTCTCGTTTCAGGTACGAATACAGAAACATTTGTGGGTATTATTTGATAAAACAAGTTAAGAACTGCAGAATCTTTGAAGCCGGTCTTCAAGCGGACAATACACCTAGATTTATCAAGAAAAAACACCGGTCACATTTAATCTAAACTTGGCTTTTAGTTACAATGGTACTTACTTTGGATTTTTATCTGTTAGGAGTAGATTACGGATTCTCTTTATCATCAATAAATTATATGTCTCAGTTTTAGGTAGACTTAAGAGGATAATAGAGTTGATATTAATGATTTTTCTCACTAGCTCTGGTAATTGGCTAGAAATATCTTTGGTCAAGAAACTAGTGAATCTATTTGGTCTTCTGATAGATTTGCAAACTTGTAATTAAACGGGCAGTAGTTTGTCACCAAATCACAATTTATGATTTAATCAAACTGTAATGTAATTAACAACAAGAAACCAATAAGATAATAATATATGATTGTTATATGTCATAAGGGAAGGATTTTTGTTTAGTGTCATATTTGACAAAATGTTAGTTAATCGTAACGAGTGTTTATATTACTTTACCGATGTGTCTATTAATCCAGAAAATGTCAAGTGAGGCAAAGCTTTTGAATATGACTAACTTGAGTCAGTTTGCGTATCTGCGGAATTCGTTTATCGAACACTACAATATTTTGTCATTGACAGAGATGCGAAGGTGCGGAAGCGGCGAAAGGGGTCTAATAGGGCGTATTTTATGTCTGGTATTCTGTTGCATGCTAATGACAGTGCTTCCTTGATTTTCTATAATCGAGTATTTGTTCAGAGTTTGATTATTCAATCAAGATGTTGCAAACGTTGAAAGCATGGTTCCATTTTTCCTTCATAATAGACACTACAAATGTACAATTTTTGCTTTTATGTATCTTTTCCATATCCAGAAGACCCCTTTTTTATGTGATTCCTTTCGTTATTGCTTCCACTTTTGTATTTGTATGTGTATTTGTTTTCTGTTTGTCATTATTTATTTGTTACTTACATCATTAATTTCATAAATCTAGTACTGTTCCTATTGATAACTTCACTTTCCTGTTCTTAAAGTTATTCAATCATCTATTGTTTCATTTGTTACCTGGATTCACACTTTCATGGTTATGTTGTCAAGTATATTTCATTTTTTGTTTCTTTTGTTAATTGTAATCAATCTTCCATCATTCCTTGTTTGAATTATGTTTTCTTTTCTGTTCTTTCCCCCTGTTTCTTTTGAGCAGTGTACCTTACCTTTCGTTTCTTCAGTTACTAATTGTATTTGCCCCTCTGTTTTATTTGCAGGTGGAAGCAAAAGAGCTGCACTATCTCTTCAGTGTCCCTATTGGCATATGCATAAGTGTCCTGGGACTGATTGGAAATACCCTCTCAGCTCTAGTCTGGTCTCGACTTCTGAAAGACAAGTTTGGAGGCAACATGTCAACAGGACTTTATCTCTTCACTTTAGCTATTGCAGACAGCGGTCTTCTTGTGTTTTTTCTCACCACAGATTCTCTTCCAAAAAGTCAGGCTCATCTTCTGGAGACCTATTCTTTCTGTGCCTTTTATTGTTACGTTGGCTACCCGTTGCTTTTCTTTTTCATCGTGTTTAGTATCTGGTTGATTGTAGCAGTAACAATCAATCGTGCCTTGATGGTTCTTTTCCCAATGAAGGCAAGGACCGTTTGCTCCACCACCAGAGCAATCATTTCCATCTGCACTATTATAACATGCTGTTTCATCATTAATGTCCCTCATTTCTTTAACTACCGTCCCAAGGAAGTCAATGGTACATACTACATAGCTGCAACTGAGTATGGAAAGAAAGGAGGAGCTATGGCTTACGAGTTCTGGGTTCACTGCATGTTTCTGGTCCTTGTTCCTTGGATGTTGATCGCGATATTCAACACCTGCATCATCGTCTCTTTGATAAAGCGCGCAAAGCAAGCTGGGAAGGAATTTCACATTGGAAAGAACAGCAAACGCTACTCTCAGGACCGACAAATGACACTTACCCTCCTATCTGTCACTTTCATGTTTCTGATCTTGTTGGCATGGCAATGTGTCACTCAATGCTTCTTCATGCTCGGCTTTGGCAAAGAGAATAGAAAGTTCAACAACGTTGACAAATCTTTTGCTGCAGCCAAGATTGGCGTTGTCATCAATTCGTCAACAAACTTTCTTCTCTACTGCTGCAATGGATCTGCTTTTCGACGTGAGTTGGGAGCCTTACTCGGACGAAAGCATAACCAAGTTCACTCTCTCACGTCCTCAGTGCCTAGTACCACTAAGGTTACAGTAGCTTCCAAGGAAACTAAAGCAGAACGCAAAGACAGCCCGGTTACAAAGCACGAAACCTCCGTATATCAAACTTCAAGTGAATCTGTTTCCTAAAAGGGAATGGTTCTGAACTTCACTGACCTTGTTGCGTCTTCTTGGCTCCTAACAACATAATACATCGTAGATTCTAAGTGTAAACTAATCTATAAGTGAAAGTCCCTTTCTCTGTTAAATATTTCCCCTTACATAACCCTTACTTGCATAAAGAACCTCCAGAATCGGTACCTCCATCTTCCGCAATGTGCTGTGACCTGAAAAGATTGCACTGTTTCCTATGGTACGGAAATATTCCATTTGTACAAGTCGACAACGCTCGATCAGATAGATAACTGTAAAAGCGATGGAGCTGTACTTATTATCAAATCAAAAAGCAATAAATAATTTTTTACTCTGCTTTGGCCATAAGAGCCATATTTCTCCATATAATGTGCGACACGCTATGTGTCACTTTAATTCTGCTAGTAATCGTCAATCTCTTCACGCATATCGAATTTGTGTTGTGTGGCATGGGTAACGTGTCACACGTCACATGTCATGCCTAAAGTGCATGCTCTTTTAACGAAACGTGACGAGTGAGATGTGGTGGAGTAGGCCTTGTGGCCAGGAAACGTGAAGTGCTTTCTTGAAAAATGATGGCACATGTATTCTGTGTCAATGTGGAATAAGCTCAGTGGTTGGTGCCTGTCTTGAAGACGATAATCATGCTTATATCCAAGAATATAAAAATGTAGCTTAGCATGTCAACAGAGGTATTGTCAGGTACCAACTTGGATGGAGGGCAAGGATAGTCAACCACTTAATGAAATAGAAGAGAGATTGTTGGCTCTGCTCCTTGAAATACTTTGGTGTCTGTGCTAAATCAATTCACGTTTAATCTTTCAGCAATTGTATTGAATAGAAACGTAATCTCCTCTCTTTTAGCCAACTTATAAGATGTGGCTGAAGTAGTGGCACTTAGCAATAGTAGCATGTATTTAAAGTAGGGAGCCTAAACGATAGATTAAATTCTCAACGCCTAATATCGTCATTAAGAAAGAAAATAACAAAAATAATCAAAACCTACCAGACAAACTGGAGTGAAGGTAACAAACTTTCTCAAAGTTGTTCCCTCCAAGATCAAGAGACTTAATACCTACCATACAAGAAGTATTTAGTTTTGAATGAAGTAGACATTTTGACATCCCTGCAAGCAGAAGGACTTCGTACTACCAACGAACTTATGTTAGAGTGTGCGCCCCCTTACGTCCGCATTAAAGTTGCCTCTACTTCACAAATACCGTGGAATTTTTATATTAAACAGTGGCGTGTATGACTCTGAACCCACGAAAAGCTTCCGTCAAAAGATGTCTACTCTATTCAACAGCATCTTAACATTTTGTTACACGAATAACTTACTCTCAAGTATTTAGTTTATAAATTGGTGCACCGCCGTAACAGCGTATATATTGGTCATTCTATGCAGAGATTGCAGAGCAGGATCGCGCAAGATGCATCGGCCGTCATAAATAAAAGCAGTAAAGTATTGGATTCTGGCAAAGTGTAAGCAAAGCTAAATCTGTAAGAGGCTCGACATATGATTAAAAATCAAGTTTTTAACCACATCTGTCACTACGCCTTCTTTAAGCTATAAGTAAAAGTGCCTTCTTAATTTCATGATGCAACTCCGAAAGCTGCATTAAGGAAAAAGAAGTCTCCGCTTTGCCTCAAAAAAGTGTTCGCAGCCTAATATTTTTTGGAACTTAACCTTTTTGCAACTGCGGGAGTGACCGAATCTAGTTGCTACTGTCAACAACGTGGTACAATTCTCTCATTACCTCTAATATTCTCGCAACAGTTTTCTAGCATCATTTCGCTTGCTGTGACAAGTGTCTGGCAAAATTTCGAGTTGCTCAACAGAATTTTCAAGCGTTGCATCACAAATCAACCTTTAAAATACAACACAATCATGAAGGTACAGCAAAATTGATGGAATATCTACCAATTAGCTAACCTTGGTAGGTACGATAGCAATTACAGATCGCATTTGCTAGTAGGTGCCACCAAAATTAAATTGATTTACAAGGCATTCTAAAAACACGTCATATCTGTAAGTAGCTGCTGGATCCAGTACTTTGCCGAGATAACTGGTTGAAACAGCTGGATATTCTTAGTGCCTGTAATATGTAAGTTCCTAATTGTCACGTAAGTTTTGCCTGCTAGGATTGGTGTGTTGTTTCCCTTGTTATTAAGGTTTCGACACGATGATAAAGTCAGCTTTACCATTCTACGCATTATACAAAGTCTCGGTGGGAGCAGGGCGTCAAGTTTGCACAAAGCTCTTATTGCATTAACTTTTAATATCAATGACAACGGAAAACAATTGATATAGTGTTCAATAAGTCCTAATTAGTTAATATTACAAGGACACCAAGCTGAGATGGAGTACATGTACTCTTTGATATCTCATCCTCGCCACAGCTTTATCCAATGGGAGTTAAAAAAGGATGCCAGTGGGACATGAGGGTGAAACTAGGATTGTTGGAAACTCAGCTTATGCAATTGTAGACCTGCCTCTATTAGGTTCTCTACTGATATTGAATTTAATATATAAGGTGTTTTGTAGCAAATTGCGTTTTGTAACGAAGCAATATAGACAAGTAGTTACAGATGCTAGCACATAATCTAATGGTTGTGGGATATGGAAGTTTGAGTCCCCTTCCTGCTGTACAATCCTTCAATACCTTATAAACTCGACTGTGCCTTACCACACCAAGGTATAACAGTTGGACGTAATTGTTGGTAAAGAGCATAAGCGCCTCGTGTGGCGGTGCTTCTTGTCTACAGGGAGTGTAACAGACCCAGCTTTGGTCCCAACGCCTTAGAGAGTAAAAGTTAGCTATGTATCTACTTCCCTAGAATTGCTGTCAATTACATACGTTGAATGGTTTTAGCTATACCGCAAAAATGTTAAACGGATTTCTTTCTAGAAAATTTTCCTCATGAAGAGCTAACTACAGATCAAAGGACTAGCTGACTCGCAATAATTTTTATGGGGTAAATTTGACATATTAACAGACAAAAACGTCTATTATCATTGTAATACGTTTGCTTTGAAATAATGTGGTGCGACATGCCAGATCTAATATAGAATTATCGGAGATCTTGTATACATTTATGATATGTACAATAATATGGTAATACGAAGCTTATATATATAATAAGTTATAAAAGGTGTTGAAACATTGTTGGGGTGCCACCAAGCGTTGGCAACTTATTGCCTTCTTTGAGGATGTACCTCAGCTGATTTTTTGCACAAACAAAGATTATAACAAGGACTTGGGTTTGTTCTCCTTGTGAATTACGTTAGTGTCAAAAATAGACTACATCCAATTTTATGTTTGTGTATTAACATTAACTAATGTTGATACTACATGTTGCGCCCAATATGTTGCATCGTGTAAACAAAAGAAGTTGTAGACTTTTGTTGCAAGCAACATGTTGACACAACGTGTTGCGCCCAATATGTTGTATCGTGTAAACGAAGCAAGTTGTACAACTTTTGTTGCAAGCAACAGGTTGACACAACATATTGGGCCAAATATATTGCATTGTGTAAACGAACCAAGTTGTACAACTTTTGTTGCAAGCAACAGGTTGACACAACTGATTTTAGCATAGAACAGTTTCTGTTTTTCACAACATGTGGTGGCAAATCAGCCAAGGGACGATGATAAGGGTCATACGAGAGGAAGCTAAGAAAGAATTTGCAATATTTCATAGACGTTTTAAGAAGGGAATGGGCGAATTACCTGAGATTCAGCTGTCCCATTTCTCTCTAACATATGTATAAAAAATGTGTTGTTCCAACTGAAAACGCAGATGCGGAACCCAGTTGGACACCAAGGCAGGGTCCTCAGAATGAGTTGTGTTCAACATGTTGATACAACATGTTGCACCGTGTATATGGGGCTTTACATGGGCTTTTACTATATGTTATTATAAATGTTAAATTGATCGCTTCCTGTAAATATAATTAAATTTCTTGACTTACAAGAAAATGATATAAAGTTCTAGTGATAAGTTTACGATATATTCTGTTATTTCTGTTGTCAAATTTCATTTATAGGCCGGTAGATATCCATCAGTTGAGGTTGAAATCTTAGTGTACTAATGTAAATCAACAACCTGAAATTACAATAGAATACACCGGCCGCTAGGTTTCTTGTGTAAATATTGGTATCGATATACAAGTCCATATGCATGTAATTGTAAAGATTCAATAAATGGGATAACAAGGTGCTTGAGCTTATGATATTGTTCATAGTAGTTTTACGCTTAAAACTGATTTTTTTCTTACGTACGAGAGGGCAAGGATCAAAGGTACTGACCCAACAGGCTGGCATTTGAATCTATTGCTGATAAAAATGCATGGCTGCAATATGAGTCTCAACTTTATCTGAGTTCCTTTACAGCTAAGTGTAGGTCTTATTGAGACTGCCAAAGACTTCAGATAGCAAATTATTTGAGGTAATGACCCCTTCAGTTGCCTCTAAATGCCGAGTGTCTATTGCTTTGCGTTGATGAATCAATAAACTAGGGTTAGTTTATGGCCTTAGGGTAGGGATAAGGGGTAATTGCGCTACCGTTACACGGGAGCAAATATTGGTCTTTCATGTCACTGCCTCAATAAACAGTCCAATGTATACTTGCAGCGAGTCATCAATTTGGTACAAAAATGATCAGCAACCCAAGTAATTTCTTTGGTTTTTTGAATTGCATCTCCCTGCTCAAGACTACTGGTATTTCAGTCATTGATTTTGACGTCTTGCCTCAAAGTAGCGAACAGAAGGAGCAGGCGTCAGTATAAATCAGATTCATAGCCACAAAAATTTAAAAGCCCAGAAGAGTGGTTTGTATCTGGAGGCTATGTGCCCATTGAACAGAAACGGTCACATTACTGATGTACATAATTGTACTCAATAATTTTAGGATATTAAATTTCGGACATTGAAATAATAGTTGACATATAATAGTCATCGGACACTTGATTTGGGCCAAGGCAACGGAGACGTCACCTCTGTATTGAGGATTCAGGCTGAGAGTTGCAGATGGAACGAATGTTTTCAATCTAATCATACTTAACCTGCTCCAGAAGCAGGTAAGTATGATGCTTCATCAGATAAGAAGATATTTTATGCTCAGGATTATTGCCAATCTCAAAAATTGACAAAGTTTAAGTAGAAAACTAATGGTTTTCCTATAGTTCGTAAAACCGTTATTAAGAGGATTTGTGAACTAATAGAAAAAAATGGGAATAAGATTTTCGCGTCATTTGAACAGATTCTCTACAGATCTGAGTTAATTCCACCGTCGTTAAAGATACACCAACAAACAGCTGCCTTTGCTATTGTGTTGAGATATTTTGAAGCAATTGGGTCGTAATAGCTCATCCAATATTGATAACAGCTAGTCAGAAGTTCAAGCTGCCCTCCTGCTTTTGACAATTGCTCGAAATCGAAAGTTATCGATGGAGGACCGATGCGCTTTTTCACTCATACGGACAATCGATTTGTTGCTTTTGCTTCCGATTAAAGGAATTTTGTATTTGTAATGTGCGAAACATCTGGTGTAACTTTTATCTTCTTTCTCGCTCAGCATAAGCTAATGTCGTCCATGAGGAACTCAACGGTATTTCCCCCTTGGTGTCGATGCCTCTTAGCTAACATTCTTGTGGAAAATGTAAACTGCTAAGTGCACATCAACCGATAAGCTAAAGCAATGTACTGCCTGTACAACATATTTCCGCGAAGGGGCATCCGTTTTCTGACTTTGTCAAGACGACATCCTATGGTACGTTCTTCGAGAAGGCATATTTACGTAAAACGCAACAAGAGAAAATGCGACATCGATGCATTGAAGTACGAGTCACAATAACCCTCGGTTCATGAGAACTCATAGCTTTAGTTGAGGATGAGGATGATGATGATGATGAGGAGGAGGATGATGATGATGATGATAATGATGATGATGATGATGATGATGATGATGATGATGATGATGATGATGATGACAGCGTTGACTTGAGCGATAGTTTTGATAGAGGATTCCAAAAAAGATCCTTAGAGTTCTTTCAAAACTAATTTTACTATATAGGAAAAGATTTCTGACTTGACGTTGGATCATAAAAAAGGACAAACTAACTTTAATAAAAGGTAAAAACCCCATCGTAATAAGTATATACAAATATTTACTGTATTCACGTTCTGCGGCACATAGAAACTGATAAGATACGAAGTAATAAATTACCATAATATATAGATTAAGCATGGTCCTCTGATCCTCAAGGAACCTCTAAATGGAAATGCAACGCATATTGTAAGCAAATCAAATTATAAAAAACTAATAATAACACAAACAGTGTAGCATATATTTCACTATCAAATATCGTCAGACATTATACGTATGGCACATGTCCCCATTTTTAGTATAGTTGATTAGTTCCTACCTGTAGTTGCTGCCTTTTCATCTTATCCCTATCTACATTATAACTGCAACAAATTTAGGTACAAATCATGTGATTACGTTACTTTTACCCCGTTATAACTGGGTTTGGGCGGGGGGGGTTGGGGGGAGGTGAGTTTGAGAGAAGTTGCTCTTAACAAGGCTTAAATGCCATTGACACGTTGAGAGCTACAATAAAGGAAAGCAAAGAAAAGACAGGTTCATTAAGTGAAAGATTAAGCTAACAGAAACCTGCTACTAAGATCTTTGAGCCGATTAAAGTTATAGTCATTAAGAAGGCAAGAGGAAGAAGTAGAATTCCAGAGAGTGGCAGTGCGAGGAAAGAAATACATGGTATAAGTGAAAGTGCTGTACTTAGGTACCTCAACAGCGAATGGATGAAGATTCATACAGGAACGAGTAGTATGTTGCACAGACTGTAACAAACCTTATAAACAACGTAACAAATTAAGAAGCCCACATCATCAATTTCAGACTAACTTTAAGATCAACATAGTTACTGAATAGCTCTCCATTTTATGATAAAATATTTTCCGTATTCCGACACCAGCACTAGGCCAAGCATTCAACCAACATCCTCTATATGCATCCTTAAGTTGTTTATAATACCAAGACACTTAATATTCATATTCTCGCTAGCAACCAAGTTATCCGTAATTTCTTCGATTACTTCGCCATTACACAGAGGTTTCGCCCTAAGGAATGCTCGATATGCAATTGCAGAGTTCATTTATGTAAATTACCTATCAATTCAAATGGCGTCCACGTAGGCTAATATTTGTATCGGCATTGTTATAATTTTGAATAATATGAATACTTGGGTTGCAAAGGATGAAAAGTAGAAAGAAGGAAAGAAAGAAAGAAAGAAGGAAAGAAAG
>JAAAKL020008193.1:0-16154 GCA_010016065.2 Carybdea cf. marsupialis auct. non (Linnaeus, 1758)
AAGTTAGTAAGAAAGAGATACTTAATATTTTTGGAGGGCAGAAACGCTCACCACGGCCATATTTTCCTCCTATCTTTTCAATTTTGACTGAAAGATTTCCCCAAAGAAGGAAATCGCCTACAGAGAACTCTCAACCTCCAACCCAGAGTGAGAAGCTGAAGATTGCTGCTAGCTCGTCGATCTGAATTTCTGTGAGTGTAGACACTCCTTCTGTCAGTTCGACAGCAGAAGGCAACGCAGGTATTATATACGCGGAGGTTAAACATCCAAAAGGCACACAGACTCTACCTGCAAACGACAGAGTTAGCACAAAGGTTCAACCTTGGGTATGTGCTTTGACGTATAACACAAAACTTTTTCTTGGAGCGCACGTACTATTGGGATAATCCCCAAACTCCCATTCTTCGAACTATCATCAGTTGAGGACGAAACGATGCAGACAACAGAAATACAGGAAGAGCCGAAAGTAACCTACCTCGAATCGAGTTCGTTGAAATTGATACATTTCCTAACTCTGCAGTTAATCTTTCAAAATAAGTGAACGAAAACAGTTGCTCCAAATACTCCGGTGCTGCTGTTAAGGTAATCAGCTGGTAGTACCATTCTGAACATACCTCTGGACATTCAAAACTGATCCTAAAATAAACAGAAAGCACTTTCAAAGAATGCAAACAACATAAACTACTTCAAATTAAAACCGTCTGCCTGTCTGTCTAGCTGTGTGTCAGTCTCCCTCTCTATCAACAAAGGGGTGTTTGTCAAAACTTAAGGATATGGAGTCAGTAAGTGTGCTATGTACAACAGTGCAGTTTAACGATTGCCAGCCTAATATACAAACAAAACATTGCGACTGGGGTTAGGGGGACTACTTGTCTACTGACTGTCAATGGTACAGATTTTTATTTACAAATGCAAGATGTAACATCTATTACTATACATCACGTTTCATCATTCCTTCTATCATTGTCACTGCATTAAAGGAAAATTTGCTACATGCACCATCTACCAGTAAAACAACTTCATACCAACGTATCAAGTTAAAGGTTTAGTGTACCGTGTGACTATGTTTGAAGCTTCATAAGTTTCAGTTGCCTTCTGTTATTGGTACGAAAAATAACATTATTCGGCTCCTATAGTTCCAAAAGTGCAATCCACATTCAATTTATAAGTATTGCCAGCATCAGCAACTATCAATATAAAAGTCTGATGACTTCAACCAATAAGGATATAATGTAATTATAATTGGAAATGAAATCAATAAATAGAAGTCTATTCTTTGCCTTGCTACGTATCATTTAGGTGCCATATAAATGAAACCTGGACCATTACTGCATAAAGCAAAGTGGCTGAAGTCACCCAAGTTGATACGGTTATGTACAATACTAAGAAGTGGCTATGCTGTTGGGATAATACAGATAAAATATATGCCAGAGATGTAAGACATATAACATTTTCTTGATTTTTTCTTGCTTTACTATAAGAGTCTTGCCAGGTTTTCATATGGAGTTAATCTTAGAAAAAATTAAATCATAGGTTAACAATGCATATATGGCAGAAATCACATAAAAGAGCCAAAATATACATAAACATTGAAATTAGGTTTTAAAACATACGCATTCTATACCAGAAGAAGATAACACATAAGGAGACAATTTAACAATGAGACTATTCATAGGAAAAAGCTAGAATATCAACAGAAGCATTAAATTCTTAACAGAAAATAAAAAGTAAAAGGTTAAAAATGGTAATTTGCGACCAAAATCTTACGTCAGAATCATACGTTAGACGAAAATGGAGAGATTACACTTTTCATCAGACTACATTATAATGTCAACAACCTACAAAACACAACATAAACCAGACAACGCTAATTTGCAATAACGGCAATTTAGGCAGTGGCACTTTAGACCACAAGACTCTTGAATAAGTGTTAATGAATTAAAAAACATGTTCAAGTACTACTGTATACACAAATTATGTAGCAAAGAGCCATCTCGTTCATAAAGCAACTGACCTGAATGTTTTCCCATCTTTACAATAGATGAAAAGTATCACAATCTCTCGGATTTCTGCATAGTCAATCAAGTACAAGGGAATCTAAAAATAAAAGAACACAACTAATGCTTATGCTTCTGATAAACATGAACTCTTTCCATCTTGTTTATAACATATTTTGCTCCTCTGAACAAAGTGTCAGATAATACCACAATCTGCCATGCTTGCAAGCAAACAACTGACATGCACTGTAACATCTAACTATTGCCTCAGATGATCAATCAAACATCTAGATAGATAGTTCTTACGATATCTCTATTGCAATGTCATTGCCATTGGCATATCAGCCCATTTTCCTAGTTAGGGTAAACTGTACTACTTTGCAGACCTTTCTCTCAAGCATGCTAATGAGTTAGAAAAACTACCTTACCCAAATTTGAAGCTTTTCAACATCTTCATTCAACTCTTGCTGGTACTACAAGTTTAAGCTGTCGACTCTGCAATTCTGAACTTTCTAAACTACAAATAATCTTCTACCTGCCCCCCACCCCTGTCTGTCCAATTCAAGCTACAAATTTTTAGAATCTAATGAAATAAAAGCACGAAAATCCTAAGCATGCTTTTCAGTTTGACATAATTTGGTCCTTGTTACTGCTCATGTAATGTTCTTGCTTAATGTTTCCCTCTGAACATGGTCCTTACTTTAAGCCAGTACTGTGGAATAGTTGGTAACCTTTGAGGCTGCACAGGTACTGATATAGCAAGGGAGATGCCTGCTTAGTAAAGGTTAAGGAAGTTCCTACCTATTGCTAATAATAAAGTAGTCTCAGATCTTATGGATGAGTCTTTACTGAAAGAGCCAAAGGAGCTCTGCTCTATGACCTTTAAACTTGGTCAGTAACCACTTATAAGACATGAGACAAGAGTCTTTCATGTTAGTGGGTGTAGAAAAGAAAACCTCAAAGTTTTAATTAATTTTTACTTACTTCTCATCCTCTCATCCCATTAATATTTACTATCATGACTCATTTAACTAGCAATACAATGTTTTACCAACTAATTAAACTTTCAAGAAGGACAACTGCATTAAACTATATACCAAAAGTTCTGCAACACTAAGCATGCAAGTAGCACATTGGTATATTTTTACTCACATTGAAAAATGTGTCATGGAAGCATGCTAGAAGTCTGAAGTTAGTAGCCAAAACATAGTATTCTTGAGTTCTTGTCACTTTCCTTGATCTTTCACCAGGGAGACCAGAGAAAGGTAGCTTGTTTTCATCTACAAAGAACAACATTTGCTATTACTATACTATACAATTACATAATCAATTGTTTATGTGTTTTTTGACTGTCCAACCACCCTGATACCACTTAGACTGCCCCATTTGCAGCAAGTTGTTCCATGTCAGACCAATTGTTAATCCAGCCATTGAAAGTTCCACCCATATAAAGTTTCACTCATGTCCATGACTTTGCCACACCAAAACAGATTTCTCGTGTTGCACAACACTTATGTAATAAATGAAAACTTCTGCATTTCAAAATGGAATAATGATCAAAATTCACCTCAAAATGTCACTGAAACTATTCTGACAATGTCAAAAATACAATTTTAGTGATGTCCCCATATCATAAACAAATCTTTGACTCTAAACCAGTACATGCATGATCAAGTGTCCCAACAAAGGCTTACTGTGAGGTTGTACAGTCTATGTGTTCCTATGTCAGTGTATGCCATTTAGGTTGATATATGACTTATCTGTCTCTGCAGATGTTACTAAACACATTGATGTACGCCATTATGTACACCATTCCACCTATGCACCCTGTGTTGTAATGTAGCGTTTGAGTATTCTATGTTACGTTGTATGTTAGCATTTGAGCATTGCATCATGTTGTAGTCATGTTATCTAGGTGAATAAAACTTAACAAAGGTATCAAATGGAGATGCTCCTATGAGTCTATGAAAGCCAGTTCATTACAATTTATTCATCTAGAGAAGATCATGGACTGTTTCCTGAAGCCAGCAACGTTAGATGTGGAACTGTCGTATATGACTGCAACCAACCAACTTGAAGCTCTTAACAAACTTTACGTGAAACCAAGTAATGGAATCTTCAAAAACTGTCTGGCTACTCAAAAGCAATGGTGAATTATTTGAAATTTGATTAAGATTAGTTGTGTCCCTTGGACTTTACTAATTATTAGTTGCTGCATGAACTATTTGAACCTTGGTTAAGACTAGTTGTGTTCTTTACACTTTATTAATTGTTATTGTTTAACAATACTTAGAGAGGGAGAATGATGTGCACCATTCCATCTATGCACCCTGTGTTGTGATGTAGCATTTGAATATTACATGTTACATTGCACATTAGCAATTGAGTATTGTATATTGTAGTTATGCTCTCTAGGTAAATAAGGCTTAACAAAGGTAGCAAACAGAGGTGTTCCTATGAGTCGATCCAAGACAGTTCATTACACACATAGCTACTACAAGTGGCTACAATATGTTCCAGGCTTAAATTGTTGGTCAAAAACCACTGTCAGTAACTGCCCTCGTACTGGTTGACAATGAAGCAAGTTACAAATCAAATATCTTCAAAACAAAAATTAGGAGTCACTTTTAGCCACTGTATCTAGAAGGGTGAAAAGGTGAACAGCTTGATAAAAAGCAACAACAAATTAATACATATTATACTTCTTACATACATTATTCTTTATATTTTTCTTACCTGCACATTCTTAAGGTTCTGTCACTTGAGACTTGAGCCAATTGAGCCTATACATTCTAAACCAACTAGTCCATCTCTAAAAATATTTTTTCTCCCTATAGTTACCACAATGTCCAAACTTTGGCAAAATTATCAATATGAGTATTTCACAAACTGCATACAGGAGTAAGGCTTGAAACATCACTCACCAACTATACTCTGCTCAACATCAAAACACTTTCAAAGTACCTTAACAAAACACCTGCATGACACACATGCTGATTAATTGCCTTAATACCCAGACCTTTATCAATGCACAGTAGACCTAAACAATTTGGGAACTGTAACACAAGTAGAGGCCTACATAGTAAGGAACAAAGTAAATTTTTGGTCCTTGGTAATATTAATGTTTGTGGGAAATGATGTCTGAATGTAAGACTTTAATCAAAGTACATCTAACCTGTTATGTAGTTAAAATTTATGGGAAATGATGTGTCCAAAATGTCTTGTAACAGTATAGTTTCAAATAGTAGAGGGATATGTTATGGTGCTGCATCAACAGATAATCAACTTAAAGCATACACATTAGAATGGTTTCTCCAAGCCTTAAAATTTAATGTGTGATAGTAATTGGATAATTACAAACTCCAACATTGTCATCGAGAAGATGTTGTCAGTGAAATAGGAGCAGATTTGGCAAAGTATAAAAAGGAAGTGTTTCTGATGTGTAAATAATTTCTTTCACCAAAATGCTGATGACATTTAGTAACTCCAAAGACCATGGCTAATGCTCCTTTGTGCAATTTTGCTTGGGTAAAGATAACTCTCTAGTAGCATGATCTATAGGGTGCTCTGTGCCATATTCACATATGTGTGCCAAGACAGCACTGATGCCAGAGGCTGGTGCAACACATCATAAGATCATTTTCCTAGCTGGATCATAATGTGTGAGTAGTGTAATGTGTTGCAAAATTGTTTTACACTGATCAATTGTGCACATCATGTTGTTGCTTTCCCTTTGTCATGTTGCATTGTTCCCAAGCATGTAAAGAATATAAAGTTGATGAAAAATTCTCATCAAATTTCCCATAACATTCTATTAATCCCAAAATGTTGTAACTCACTTATACTTGTCGGTGCCTTGATTTTGACATTAGAAATGTGAAGCACATCCTTGACCATCATATGACCTTGATAGGTAAAGTCCATATAAATCATTTTCCCCTCAATTTAACTTTAGTCCTTCAGATAGTAGATGTTCAAAAACTGATGATAAATTTACCAGATGCTCCTCTGGTGTTTGGCCAGTTACCAAGATGTCATCTAAGTCAACAGCTATTCCATTAAGACCATGAAGAAAAAACCACTGGGCTTGTTTTGCTTCAAAACAGAGTTGAGTGTATCAGTAAAGTTCTAAATGAGTGTTAATGACAAAATAATACTTTGTGTCTTCATGAACTTCATGTTGCAAATAAGAGTTTGACATATCTAATTTAGTGAAAGTGTTACTACCAGTTAACATCCCATTTAAATTGTCACTAAAAGGAAGTGGGTATGTGCCAGGCAATGAAAATTGAATGGTTGTACCTTCAAAATCTCCACACATATTCATTGAACCATTAGTTTTCCGTACAGGAACTATGAGTGTAGCCTGATCACTGAAAATATTCTTCTCTATTATATCCATCTAAGTTCCTGTTTTAATTTCAGGCTTTATTGTGTAAGGTACTGGCTTGCTTGCAAAACTTTTGGCAGAACATCAGATGGCATGATCATGCAAAGCCTAAAATTCATTAGTGAACACAAATCTAGGGAAAACAATGCCTTGTGTTTTGAAATTAGTGCATAAAATGGATCAGATGCTGATACTGAGTGGCACAAGGTGGGCAAGTCAAGTTGAGTACGATATAGGCAATTCATACCAATGAAAGTTTGAACTAGAAGCATTAACCACAAATACAGACAGAATGACTGATTGGTTGTTCTTAACAGCTTATCTCTGCTTATCAGAGCTACTATGGTTTAGTGGATAACTTCCTTAGTGTCACTTTAAGAGGGTCAGGGTGCAAATTCTGGAAGGGTCATAGGTGACATCAGGAAGGGCACCCAGTCTTAAAGTGTTCTATGCTTCAGTAACAAGTACCAAGTGCATAGGCAATGCCCTAGCCACTGTAAATGAGTGTGCATGGCATCAAAACAGCATCATCATCCAGCAGGAATATTTTCATTTGCCAGCAAATCTTACCAAGAAACATTTTAATTGACGTTCATGGGGGTCACCAAAGAAGTGATGTAACATTGGCAATTTTATAGCAGATGTTATAGGGTTAGTCTGGCATGTGTATAGATTTCACAGACTATATCTCAGACTGTGAGATTTGTGCCATAGCCTAGCTAACATGCACAAAACACTCCTGCTGCCTATTTGCCAATACCTTGTCAATTCATACCTGTTGAGTTTAAAACCCCAGCTTATTACCTACACAGTATAGGCCTAACTATATCTGTAAATCTTTAAATATATTACATAAATGAAAAATTAGACATTTGTTAAACAAATACTCTTCTAAACCATCAGAATGGATCTATCACCGTTATGTGGCCTAGTTTGATTACTGTCACACTGTTAGTTCATCTATCTAGTAATTTTGACCCCAAATGAATTTTTATTGAGGAAGAATGGATCTCTTTTGACAAACTCAATGAAAAATATTAAAGTTACTCATAAAATGTATCCACCCTTTTTTGAAAACTATAATCTTTGTAGCCAAAAATAGGTGACCACCTCCATGACTCGAACAATTACAAAGGTTTTGTAACTTGACAATGTGATGATGATGCAGAAGACTAATGATGGAACAACAGGAAAAAGGAATAAGAAGCAGAAGACATGAAGACTAAACAAAAAAAGAATGGAAAATGAGAAAATTTAGGAGAATGGAGGAAGGATAAAAGGACAGCAAAGTGTTAAAATAATGATGATGATAGTGATGATGATGATAATCATGAAGATGATGATGAACGTGAAGATCAGCAAGAGCAAGAAATGAACAAAGGTGTTCATCTTGTCTAAGGAACACAAAAGGGTAAAAAACAAGTTCTTACCTGCAACTTTATTCAATATCTCATTTTCATGAATAAGAACTAGAGATGGTTCAGCAGAACCACATTTGTGAATGGATGGCTCATTCATTCCAACGATAACAAACTGTGGACAGGTGAACTGTGAATGCAGTATACTAGTCAAAACACCAACTGTGGACTTCCATTTTCATAAATATCAAACTTCAAGTAACTAATTTTGTTCTGTTCCCTTTCAACATCAGCAGGCAAAAGGTTCTACAAATAAAAAAGCACAAGTTATCAATAATTGGGGATAACAAAAGTTACTTGATTTATGTAATTACATGCCAAAAATATAGAAAAATTCCAGCAAAAAAGGAACATATTAATCAGACCTGCAACTATACTCCCTACATTAAAAACTAAAATTGCAATACATCAGTGCCTCTAGCATTAGATAAGCTAGAGGATTTGAGTATGAGCAACATATGACATTGTAGGATGTACCAGCCACAAGCTGACAGAATCTCCTAAACTAAAAGTATTCATCCTTCAAGTGTACAGGATCAAAATGGTGTATGTCGCTTAACAGACACATCTCTGCTATGAACTTCTCCTAGATCAGATAAGCTGTTGGCTTTGATTAGCTGAAACATACTATGTAGTTGACTACTTTTTCTCATTTTCATTATCATGATCATTAGTGAGGTCATTCCTAGTTCCTCCCTCTTCTCTGCCCCACATGACCAATTTGAGCTAGTAACATGGATCAACCTATGCATCAATAAGAAGGAAATAGCAAAGTTATTCTGGACAAAGTTATCACTGTTCACCATTCTCTTGGTAGCAAAGTATCAAAGTGGAGGCTAGATCATTGCTTAAAACAAGGTGATTGACAGCACTTCCTCCAGGTGATTACATTAGATATGTTTTGAATTTTTGCCCAGGTGATGATTGCATAATGGATAATGTGCATTAATTAAAATAATGAATATAAGTTTTGCACTTTCCAAGAAAAATAACTAACCAATCTCAGGAGAGAGAGAGAAAAAAATATATTACAGCTCTGAGAACATAATATTAAGAACTACATCATAATTAAGTAACTCAGTGCCTTGAAGAGGCAACTCTGCCTTGTATTGAGTGAAGGAATATACAATAAATTTTGAAACTAATACGTACTATATCATTAACTCAAATTGAAAGTTAGTTTAAAAGAAGGATGAAAATTGAAGTGATAAAAAGCCCAAAACAACATTCTTTATCCTGGGATAAAACATTTCAAAATGACTTCACCTATCCCATACCATATACAAAAACATCTGGAGAAGGAGCTATTGCTTGTTTCTGCACTCTTTTTGTGAGGGAACGTGAAAGAAAAAATCTAAATCTTCTCAACACTTGATTATCCTTACAGATAGTGTCATCAGTCAGGTAATAAAATCAGTATCAACTGCTTTTCTCAAGTCTCACATAGAATGATGTGAGAATGGTAGGGAGCGGGAAAATATCCAAAAATGTGATCAATATTGAGTTGCAATAGCAGGAAGTCCAGGAAGAACAATTATAACATTGATCAAGTAATTAACAGAAGGCCCTTCTCAAAACAAGATTCAAGTATTGGTATTAACAGGAACTATAGATGGCTTTGAAAAGATTACTAACTGAAAAATTTATCTTATGGAAACAAAAGAAAGAATCATAATCTCTGCAAAAATTATTTAGAAGCCCTTGAACCTTCTATTGTAACTGTCAAAACCCTGCCAAATATTTCTATGAAGTTTGTATGAAGACCATGTAAAGGACTATTACAGAGAAAATTGAATTTTCCTTTGCCCAACAGCAACATGAACACTTCACACATGTCTGGAATCAAGGTACCTGGTTACAACAACTTGCTATCCTCCCTAAAAAATCCAAACAGCTGCTTATCATATTGTGGTCTGTGGTCTGTGGTGCTGCTCATCAAACAACAGGATGGAAAGTTTTCTAGTAAACTTTTTTACAGTGCAAATCATGAAACAGTGGACTTAGTCCACCTCGAATAATATAACAGGCTTTCCTGCTGCTTACAGTTAAACTCTTACCAATTGCACAATCAATAAACATGCTAGATGGAATAGAGTTAGTATGTTCATTTGATTCAAATGATATTAAACATCAAGTCACAAATCTTTAAATGGATTTTTGACTGACCCCTTCTGCCCCCAAATTAAGAGATGCAGAGTTTGTCATTAGTAATAACCATCTACATAAATGCTGCTGTCTCAAAAGTTCTTAAAAATTGCTACAACACTGTTATAGAGTGGGGTAGAAAGTGGCAAGTGACTTTCAATGCAAGAAAGACTCAGCTAGTATCTTTTGACATACCTCAGGACCCTTTAAAGGTGCCTCTTAGCATGGATGGCCATGCTCTTGAGGAGATGTCATCGTTGAAGCTCCTTGGCATTTCTTTTACCTCAAGGCTAGAATGGGGGCCTTACATGACTAACCTAGCTAAGTCTGTCTCAAGGAAGGTTAGGGCTCTTTTGGGATCTATGATCTTTCTGCCACCTGACGTTGTGTCATATCTTTATAAGATAATGATCAGGCCTTGCATGGAATATTATTGTCATCTTTGGGCTGGTGCACCAAGGTGCTATCGCAACATATTTGACCACCTCCAAAAATGAACTTCTCAAGCAGCTGGCTCTGAACTTGCACACGTCAACCTGTCTCATCATAGAGATGTTGCATCTTTAAGTCTTTTCTACAGGTACTACTTTGGTAAGTGTCCCTCTGAGTTGGTTCCTCTTCCCCTTACCAGGTCAAGATTGACTCAGGAGACTGAATCTCTGCATGACTTTTCTGTTTCTATTCCAAAAACAAACGGAAATTTCTATACAAAACAGTTCCTTCCTAGGACTGCCAAGATCTGGAACTCTCTGTTGACAGACTTCTGTCTCCTTACTTGTGATCTTGACCTATAAAATCTAATGTCAATCACCATCTTCTTGAAAATATTTAGCATTATTTGTCCTTAATTACATCTATTTTTCTGTTCACTTTTTCTTTCTACTTCTCAATACCTTGAAGTGGCAACCTGCCTTGCATTGTGTGAAGGATTAAAAAGACACAACAAAAAAACCCCAGAGTTCACCATTTTGAGAACATAAGTATTACATCATTAAGTATGTTGTACATTACTCTCAAGTAGGTAAATAAAGTGCTACAATATCATAAGAACACCTTGAAATTTTTCATACTCAGAGCCACTGGAAAGAATTTGCAATGATTGTAGCTATTTGCAAGGGGCATCTTCTTGTCTAAACATGATTTTCATTTAATACTTCATAGTTCTTCCCAACCCCCTTAACAGAGCGGAAAGGGCATTAAACATCCTGATGATGACAATGATGATGATAATGATGATGATAATGATGATGATAATGATAGCTATATATGGCCAAGATGATAATGATAGCTATACATTGCCTAGGTGATCTGAATCAATAATTGGCCAAGAATATCATAACTGACAATGTAAACATGCTTCAGAAATGAAGTAACTGCAGTATCAACCTACACCTTTTCAAAGTGGGAAACTGCTTGGGGCCACAATAGTAATGGGAAAAGAGGAGTCGCTACAAACTTGCTTCTGCCACTCTCTTAGCCTTGTGTCCTACTTCTTGTCATATATTTGTATTTATAAACAATACAAGTGAGGCCACTTCGCAAGGTATGAACTGATGTATATCAAGCTTAAATAATACAAATCCCTACTAGTGCGCCAAATAATACTGTTGGAAATTGATAGTTTTCACATAAAATGTCTTAATGAGCAATCACAAACAAGACACTTCTTAAGGGTATGATGACAAGTTCACATTCCAGCTACTTGGAGACATACAAAGTTTGCAAAATGATCAGAAATCCAAAGTTATTGTAAGCATCTTCTTGTTTACTCACGAATAGGCCCACTGTTTCGGTATAAACTTAAAATATCTTTTCTTTCTGACCTGCATTGCTAATATCGCAACAATGAAAATTAAACAACTTTTTAATCATCACTTCAAAAAACGACGAACTCAAACACTTGATTTCCGTAAAGGCTTGCTTGCTTAGTGTCAGGGTAGGAATCAGGCCTAACTGATTGAAGTGGTTTATGCCAGAGGTACCATTAATGCAAGTAATCAGACAAATCAAGGGGTAACTGTTAGCTACTACGGTTGGGTCCAACGCTGAGGAAATTACAACAATTTGAGACTGACCTGTAACTATCGATGAAGAGGTAGAGGAAATACTTCAAGTTGAATATGAAGTGCACATGCTACTTCTTAAACACCGCGTTTGTTTTAATGCATGTGATTCAAATGAATATCCCATCCAGGTAAAAGGAACTAGGTCTGTATGACCTTTATGTCACAAACTTCGAATTGTTCAACTTCTACGGCAGGCTTATCAAATCAGAATCTCGAGATACAATGTAAAATAATTGGCACATGTTGGTGATTACGGTAAGCAAGATGTACAACCCTAATAGTATCGGCCTACTTCCCGCCTTAGACCGTAATCAACCTGGGCATCAGGTAATCGTGACAATATGCCCGGCAAAGTTTCATAACCCTTGTTTGCTGAGACGTCTTTTTGTGGTAAAGCCAATACCAACAACGTCTTGACTTCAGAAGTTGCTATCACGAATCAACGTGAGTGGAATATAACACTGAAATACCAACAGAATTGAAACCTGACCGCACTTTTTTCTCTCTGTGACATCGTGTAGTTGTGTTCCAAGGAATCTCCTAAATACTTACTTTGCTGCAAAACCAAAGTCCTGTAATTGAAACAGACTTTCTTGGCATCAGTTTTGGTATCTACTGTACCATGGAAAATGTCTCAGACAACAAATATTGCTATCAGTCCAAAATCAATATTGCACCAAAGGTTTCCTGTTTTTCTAATACTTCTAAAAAAAGTAAAAAAGTCAACTCCAAAATATATATGAAGTAATTATGTATACTTTCATTATTAAGAAGTTATAAAAACTAAAGATCCTTTTAAGGCCGTCAAAACATCGTGGTATCACTAGGACTAAAAATTGTCTTTAACTATTCTCCTTACCGTCCGTCTTTGTCCACTTCCGTTTTACTTCCTCTCTGCGAAAAATAAACTATCCATAAACAAGCAGTTTATCCATCGCAAAGCGAAGAGCAAAGCATAACTGAAGCCTGGCCTTCGATTTCCCGTTTATCATGCACAACCCGGGGCAACACTGTCCCGTTGCACTTCTTGGCCGCGTATCGGTGCAAAAGTACCGGTCGATATTCGATCCTCGTTTGGCCTGAAAAGCTACTTCTTGGCTAGATCATCCAAAGCTTGTGGCGACTTATACACTATCTAAGCAAACCAAACATCCATTTTCTTTACGCAGAGTTCTTCTCCATCTACAAAGAACAAAAAGGTGTTGGTAGTAGAAGGCGTGTGTCCCCAACCCAAAACAAATGCAATCAAAATGGCGATGAATAAATAACAAGGAGAACACCTAGCCTCGTTTCAGTTTCTGCTGACGCCATTCACATGATGTTTGGGCATCCCGGAATGTACCGCTGCTGGGAGAAATCTTGACACCTGACTCTTCCTCCAGTTTTGAAGGATACCTGACTTTTCTAGACAGGATCAGGCATAGACATAGGCAGTGCTGGTAGGCATCTCCTCTACCCTCGACCTCAGGAAAAGCTTTTCCTGTATTCAAATGTAAGAGTGTATTGGTGTACGAACTTATTACCAGGAGAAGCGTGTGCTCAAATGGGCTAGTTGACCAGGATCCCTAATCATCACCATCATCATCATCATCATCATCATCATCATCATCATCTTCATCATCATCATCATCATCATCATCATCATCATCATCATCATCATCATCATCATCATTATCATCATCTTGCGGCCTCAGCTGAGATAGAATTAACCAAACCTCTCCAGTACACCCCATTGGTCAGAGCTAGCACAGGCAACTCCCGACCCTTAAGGCTGTTCATTCTGGCCTGCGGGTTATAGAGGGTCTCTATACAATATGGCCTATAAAACATTTTTGATCAAAGGTTTTCGATGGAAAATCAATTAACTAGTGCTTATTTTGGCAGTATGATGGCTACAAAACTAGGGCTGGATCCAAGAATGGGTCTACTCAAGGAAACTTAGACGGGATGAAAGCTCCTGGCAGACGAGTAGCTGAAAGAGAATAATTCGCTGTTTACTGAGGTAAACAGGGGACTGGGGGAATGCATCTCAGTTGCTATTACTCTTAGTTAGGCCCCCGTTTATTGTCATTCTTGTCCCGGCACTGATTACTCAGGCATGATTCCAGTTGACTCAGCTTTTGCAGCTGCCAGAATCAAAGACTTTTTACTTATGATGTTCAATTGCTCATTCGAACCATTCCTATACCCTGGGAATGGGACATCATTTCTTCACATTGCAAATCGACCTCATTGAAGTGGATAACGATAAAACTCGAAGGGGGTGCCTTTAACGGCAACTTTTACTTTTTACAAAGAATTTTTGTCCCTAGAAAAGTATCCAAGTCTTGACGATCACAGGTATTGCCTCATACCTTTCTTTGGTTGCAGGTACAAATGCACATAATCTATATCTCCAATAAGGAAGCTAATAATGCCCAACTGAAACTAACTAATCGATGCGATTTCAGAGGTAACTTTCAAAATTTTTTCTTCAGCATTGCACCAATATATCAAATCTCTTCTTGTAAAAGAGGTTCAGGCAACCAGTTCACGTTTGCTGGCAACATACATTGTAGGGTTATTCCCTTGATTCCATAAATTCTTGTAATTGAAATCTGTACTGTCATTGACTAAGCTCTTAATTGAGAACGATGGGGTGTTGGTAAAATGCCACTTTTGGAATTGTCTGCTGGTTCCAGCACTCAATCTCTTCAGTGTCGAATTATACAGATTCACTGTAAAATAACTATGTATCGTCACGATAGCCAGTAAAAGCAACGACGTCTTCAGTCTAGACTTACAAAGTATTGGGCGCGATTTCTCTGCCAACTTCTGATCCGGCCTTCTCCTTAAAATAAGTTTGCCCGTACACACCTGGCTGACAACAACAACTCAGGGCTCTGGTTCACCCTTCCCTTTTTAGAAAGTGTATCCAAATAAGATAAAACACAAGTGTCTAAGAGCTCTAAATTGCTATTCCTAAATAGATACCGATAAACTTTTGCAGTGTAAATTGCCCCATTTACAAACAGAAATAGGAATCATTTTACGTCAGTAAGAAGATCCTCGTTTCTGGAATGGGTGTAAATACCATTTTTCTACGGCATAAAGGGTCCTTAGAGATTGAGAACTATGTCTTCTTCATAGCTGTATGATGCTCGTTGTGCTTCGGTATGGTATGAAGGTATTCCTTTTCTAAATTTGATGAATAAGTAGGTGTTCCTTCAATATCTGTAGATAGTTGAACTTCCTACATGGGTATCGGTTCCTTTAGCCTGCAACACGGAGATCCGATCTTCTAACGGTAATTTCCCTATGCACTTATATTTCTTTTCCTAAACAAGCGTTTTCATGTGTGCCTTTGCACTTTGCGGTTTACAACGGCATATTCTTCTTTCTTAGGCTACATTGCGACTCTCTTTTCTAAAGGAATTGTTTACTTGTTTGATCAATGTCCTGTTTATGAAAAGGGATATTGCTATGCGCACCCCTTCCAACGATTGATGAATGCCTTTTGCTACGATTGAAATTTTAAGTGTGTTGGCACCTCTGTCTCTTAAGCGTCTCACTTGTTCAAATAAATGTAACTTGAGATGTGCCAAGAGTACTGGGGACATAGTTATATAATAAATATTTATATATATATATATATATATATATATATGTGTGTGTGTGTGTATATGTACTATAGGCAAAATAGGGCATATAACTTCTGGTATTCACAAATCGCATTTCTCCTCGTGATAGAGACTTTATACATTACAATTATAATGTGTCTTTCTGTTTTTAACATATACGGTCTTTATGATTGCTATAGTTAGTTTCAGAAACAAAAACAAATACAATTCGATATTACAACATGAGGCTGCCATAAAGCAACAAACTATAACCCTACATTTCTCCTCTGAAGTTAGTTTCAGAAAAAAATTCCTATGGTTTCGCACAGGTGACAAAATGATAGAGCAAGGAAAGATAGCTTATGAAAAGACTTCCCACATTCTGCTGCGACGAAAAAGCATTCATCGATCATGCTCCCCTTTACAAACACGCTTTACACTCAAACGGACACAACGTGAAACTCGAATACAGAAAAGAAGGTTAAAGCCACCGGATCAAAATTCTGAGATAGCCATTTTTTTCAGCATAGTCGAAAAAT
>JAAAKL020008194.1:0-16154 GCA_010016065.2 Carybdea cf. marsupialis auct. non (Linnaeus, 1758)
TTGGACATCATATATAAAAGTCAGCATTGTCATCATGGGGGTCATTTGAGAAATATAATATATAATATAATATTCACATAATACAAACCTAATCATTGTTATCATCATTTTTCTCGTCTTAATAATACTGATGATAATAATTCATTAGTTACCATGGCGCCATGATACGATTTTATACCTTAATTCTCAATTGCTACAGGAAAAAATGATGGCAAAAGATTAAGAGTATCTAAGAGTTGAAATCTTAAAAGGAGAAGTAAAAAGTGCAAAAAAAATGCACTACTACATTCCTTCTTGAACATGTATCTACAACATATATCTCGTTAAAAAGTTGCTTCCATAATCGTTCTACACAGTACACATTTACCTTCGCACCAATGTCTATTGCATAGCTATTTTTAACGTAAAGAAGAAGAGAAGAACGAAGAAGAACGAAGAAGAACGAAGAGACCCCTGATGTCATACCCATGTGGGACTGTTAGATTTTGAATAGTTTGAGGGTCTGGCCAGTTTGAGAGTCTGGCCAGTTTGACGGTCTGGCCAGTTTGACGGTCTGGCCAGAGGGTCAATTTGGCTCAGTTTGTAGAGATAAGGGCGGGTATTTCCTGGACCACTAGTTGGACTAGTATAATTTCAAAACTGAAAATATGTTGACAATTATTTCTGCTTTCTATCAGAAGACAATATACTTGTCTGCTTACAATCGCGCGCGAAGGAGGAACTCTGTGCTTACGGTATGCAGAAAGTAATATAACAAATATAGAAAATGAAGAAACCCAGCTGCAGTATAAACATTGTTGCCAGACTGGAAAACAACTCGCCAATTGGGGGACATTCTAACCGAAGCAGTGACCAACGGTATTCATTTGCAACGTTTTTAGTAATATCTGGCCAATAAGTAACAACATTTTGCCAGTATACTAGCAATCGATGTTCCGGTTGAAAAACGTAGTTTTAAATCAAAGAATATACAACTAGTGTAAATCAAGTCAATCTTCTTAGCTTTAAAGAGAATGGCTACATTTTCTCTCCTTCATTTCGCTTCTGGTCATAATTTTACACCATGAAGGTATATTAAGGATTTACGTTTTCCTAATTTTTTCTTTAGCAATACCAAATTTTAAAGAAATCTGCTAATCTTCTTGACCTCTGTATACATAACCTTATCTATAATTATATAAAACAAGTGTAGTATAGCTAACTCTTGATACAGCCAGTACTTTTTACACAAAAGCATTCGCAGTCATTGACTTAAATAAGAATTTCATCCTCCTTCTCTCCTTGGTCTCAATTTTCAGCCATCAGTTGACTAGCAGCAATGCTCACACTTGAATGTATATGTAAACAGCTACAAGAATTGTCGATACAATTTATTCATTATTACAAATATGATAGCTTGCTACATGCAGCTTAATTTATTTTAAGACTAGTTTGATCACATCAGTACTTTGCCTTAAATGTGAAGGTGTCTTTCAAGGTTCAGATCTTGAAACTAGTTCATCTGAAATAACATGACAACTTGCTTCATTTGCAGAAGAGATAAAGGTCAAAAAGGTAAAACGTTTAGCGGCATATTTCATATCATCAGAATTTCTTCCTTTAACTCAAAAAGAACCTGGGAGAGGGTCAAATAAGAGTAACAAGATACATGTGTATTCATCCTGGGTGCTACAGGTACCTGTGCAAGGTCCTTATTTAGCAAGGGGGCATCAAACTACGACCTGCGGCTCAGATCCGACCCACAAAATCTGTCCACACTTCCTTTCGTGGAACCTACATAGAAAAAATTTGTGAAATATTTCATTTTTAAAACATTCGATGTAATAGTAAGTCTTTAGTAAACATCGATACGACAAACCAAAACAAAAGAAGGCAATGTATTTGCTGCCACCAGAGCAGATGTGTCAAGTCATGCAAAGTGCATTTATGCAAAACGTTTTTGTGGCCCTCGCTGACCAATTTCTAAGTGATATAGCCGGCTGCGACAAAAGTATGATAATCCCTGTTACACCGGAATATTCACAACGGAATCTAGATAAAACATTTTCCAAGCAAAAATAAACTGACTACCATAATTGATGTTTTCCGGCCCCAATCTCGCAGAAGAGCATAAATATCTCCTATTGTTCGAGAATTGGACACTGCAACCATTGATAAGAAGCAAAAGCTCTCGTCTGATGCTTAATACTTCCTCAGAAATAAATAATTCCTACCTCAATGGAAGCTTCTGAAGCTTCTAAATGGAAGCTTTCAACATTTACAGTGCTTACACTAGGTGACTCAAAATTGCTAAGGGGAAAGTTGATCACGGAAGCTAGATCTGCTGAATTGACAACTGTTGAGCTAACTTCGTGCTATCAAGAAGAGGTTTCTGATCTCATAAGGGCCAAATTTTGTGTTAACAGTTTCAGCCTCATTGTGCAACTTAAATGTTCTGTTTATTTCATATAATATCAGCTTTATTATTTAAAATTTAAATAGTTTTAAGTAACTGGTAGTTGTCATATATAAAGTCGATATAGCATGATAAGGCATGTCCAACTGCAACTGAGTCCCACTTGGAAAAATGAGTATTTCTCATCACCTCTTCATAATGAAACACATATTCCGCAAGGTACTGCTTCAAAATAAATATATCCAAAAGCTTTCTGACGAGAGTCCAATAGCTTGAAAAATGATGAAAGCGACATGGAATTCTTATGATAAGTAAATACCTACATATTGTCTTCCGGCTTCCCATACTCTTCCATTGCTACTGAGTGTTGTTTTATGCGTCAAAAAGGCTATTTCTGTTTCTTTCACTTCTAATGTTCTGCAAAGCTTGTCAAAGTTCGGACAGACAGAATGCATCTAATCATCTCTGTTCCTCTCCACCGTGATAAGCGATTGAGATACAACCGCTAAAAAGAAGTAATAACTCTCCATAATGTTAAGAAATGTCCCACGAGTAAGATCGACAGTATCGTCAGCAACTTCTTGAAATGAATAGAACCTAGTAGTTAAAGTGATTGTGAGATTCTGTGAGGTGAAACGTTCTTGTCTTTGCAGTCAAAGACTATTACAAAAATTCCTGTTAATTGAGTCGAAATTTTTTTGTGGGAGTTAAATAAGTACATAGAAGAAACGCAATGAAATTTGTACCGTCAAAGTTGTCTTTAAAAGTTTCTGATAAAATGAAACCGCAGATAAATCTACAGGTCTGATGTTCTTATGTTTAAAATAATAATTGGTCTACTGTTTAAAAACAGTCAGTGCTGTTTTTGCCTGTCTTTTTCAGTAATCCCAAATAACAGCAATCAGCGTTATGCATACCTTAAGCCAGAAAACTCTTACGCGACAACGAAATTTAAAGTAACATTCTAAGAAAAAATCACAATTTAAGGTAGTATTGCCGGCAGGTAGGTGCACCTGTGTACTACAGATTATGATAAAACATTGGCATTTAGGAAAGGAAGGTTATAAAGGTCTTCTGCGGCATGGAGCTTCTGTACCTTGCTTCGAAAAAATCTTCACACTTTGAAAGGTAGGAGATCAAAGCTTTTCCTCTGTAACTTCTATCAGACTAAAATTCAAAGAGTAAAAATTATCTAAAGTAATGCACTAAAGTTTTTGTCAATAGAGCATTATGTACGTTTGCTTGAGTTTGCTATTCTCCTTGACCGAAGAACGTAGCCGGCTGCATACTTCCATTGTTCTTTAACGAGTCTTAGTGGACCAATGAAACTCAGCTGTCACGAGACATTGCTGTTTATTACGAACTGCCTTCCGGAGAGGACACATGATAGCCACAATACTGATGCCGTCCTGCATCGTACAAGCGCTGTTTAATCTAGAGTGTATGATCAGACTTTTACATGAACCCTCTGGAGCTCAAGCAAATTTTACTCAAGTATCACGTATTTATAAAGCTATAGCAGCAAGTGGGCGCTTAGACTCAGTCTCAGAAAGTAGGTAAAACAAGGCGTGGGACCAGGCGCCTCCAATGGCCAAACGCTTCAATACAAAGATCTAAGTGTATATGTCGACTCATAATAATATCGTGGAAGTAAGTGAATGCTGGAAACTATAATGCCTGGAGGAACACAGTGCCTCAAGACTCACCACAGCACCACCATGCCAAAACCACCTTGCGATTCATAACATCATAGGGGCCCGCAATCTTTATTCGGCCCAGGGCCCTGCACCCTCAAAATCTCAATGACAGCATTATTTGTCTCTCGAAGTGATACAGTTTCTGTTAGGACTTCTGAACTCTTAAGAAATCTAACCGCAAAAGAAACGAAGGGCTGAAACATCGAAAGTTTGTATATATAGTTATAGGGTAATCTTTTAGTAAAGAGTCCATGAAGTATTTTTGCAAACGTTTAGACCCTGCATATTCTGGCTAAAAGTGAAAATTTTCGGCTACACTCTCATGCTTTATCTGTAGCATTTATTTATGGACAGTGACTGAAACAATTAATAGTATGAATATCAATAATACAACCTAAATTTTATTAACAGCTCTAGATAATATCTATATAAAAGACCATTACTGATCATTATGAGTCCATACTCTTTGTAATCCATACTAGCACATAGGCAGCATAATGTATTGAATCAATGGATTTATTTAATTTACTTATCTTTATAGCCCCTCTATAAATATCATGGTATTGCTTCGATTCCGCTGCCCTAGAAATACCACTGCTCCTTTCCATACTATTAAATCACTTATCCAAAGCCATCTGCATCTGTGAAACCTGATTCGGAAAAGCAGTACATGATAATCAGTTACTGTTTCGTTGCAAGTCGAATGCCGTAAAATAAAACAATCAATAAGTCGCTCTTCTTGTGTGAACAAATAGCCAAATACCTATGGTAATTGAAGGAAGTCAGCGAGACAGTCTACTATTACGAAAAGAAGGGAGAATTTAAATTGGGGTTTTCAACAGTTAATAGTAACATATCGCAAAATTCTTGGAGGAGAGGAAAACACAAGAGTATCCAGCCCAGTATTCCAGGTATATATGGAAAACGAACATAAAAAGTAGAAATTACATTATTGTTTCCGTCCCTTAAAAATACGATACTCCATAACCGCGGTAAAATAACACCTATGCCTACATAAAAGTGACCTTAACTGCAAATAGCATGTATACCAGGTACGTAGATGCTCGGTTGGAGCACGGAGGAAATGCGACAATTAGCAGTCCGATCTTATTTTGCCCTCGAAGTTGAAACTCAAAACAAAGGAACTGTACTGGACCTTGTCGTTGCTAATCGTTGAAACATTTCTGAAGGCTTGTTCTACCCAATATCCGAATCATAAAATTGAATCTAGATAATAACAGGGGCGTGATTTCCTTGCAACGTAATTAAATGTTCAATTTCCAGCTCATAGGGAGCCGCTATCTCACGAGCAGTGACCACATAAAAACCCCCGATTTACTTCAACGCGAACTTCCACCAAACAACACTCAAACAACTTCAACACTCTTCCCCCAAATGAAAGTTTATACTTTTCATGCATCTCCCTATTTTTCGTCTAGCCTGCTACGTCTCTGAACTTTACCTGCATGAAAGCGCCCCTAACTGCAGATATTTGGAAGGGTCCTTGTCCTTAATAGAAAAGGAGTCCTTTGTGCTGCGACAAAAGTGCATGTACGTCTTTTTTGAAAAAGGGCACTTAATCCAATTGATAAGGAGGGCACCAACTTCTATATGCTTAAGGCCCCTTTGCTTCCTAATATGACATTCTCTCAATAGAAGGGCGTCATGCAACTATATGAAAGGCAACCACAGAGGGAAACTGGTGCATATCACAAGAAGGCTCTTGTTTTGTATCAAGAAAGCTCATATGTAATATATAGCGTATGCAACGGCACCTCGCTTTGCACATGGAAAACCACCCTTGCTGATATTCCAATGTCCTCTGCATCGCTTACATTTCCTAATATAATGTAAGTAGCTAGTTGATACCGTTTTATAGTTGCCCCAGTGATCACACAGATATTAAGACAAAGTTGTTTTACTGATTATCACAATGCTGCTTTTTTGGTTAATCCAGTGGAATAATGGAATGACACAAGTGCGTCGATTTTATACAAAATGGGTCATGAATTGATCATCATAAATCACATATTACCTAAATTACATGAACAAAAGAATTACTTTTACAACAGTTGCTAAATGCATTATCCTACAATAATCATGCAAAGCATAGAAAGTAGGTGTAACGAGGATTTTCGTGAATCACCCTGATAATAAAAAGGGGCGGGGTTTTATCAGGGACGTAGGAACCATGGGCACGTGTTCCCCCGAGATTTTGCAACTAGCAAAAAGTGTCCATTTATCCACTCTTAAATCCAACACGTAGTAAAGTGTTCTGTTAGTGAAAAAGTGCCCTTTAACTGTTGTGCCCCTCAAAGTTTGAGATGAGATAGTTTCGTAAGCCTAACTCAATAAATATTAATCGAGGTCAATATTTCAAAATATTCGAGAGAGCACGAATACATCTGCTCACAGTATTTAACGCTTTTTGACAACATTTACAACTCTCGACCTATTTGCAGACAACAAAATAATGGTGACTCTTCATTTTTCCTATCTTATGTTTTTAGGGCGCCAATATCATGGGCAACTCAAGACCTTTTGATGACTTTGGGGCCAAAGCAGCGTTTTATCAGAAGATTTGGCAGATTTGTTGTTAATGTGATCGTGATGTCACAGGAGGAAATGCCCATTTGCAACACTGCAGGGGCGGGTGGGCGAAGTAGTCTAATCTACTCTTAGTGTTTTGTGTTCTGTGAAGGTGAAATTATGTGTTCTGGACCTTTTGACGGCCATCCGCTATCCCCCAATACTTTCCTTCGAGTTTCGCAACATTTTTGTACGTCATGTATCAAAGAGCCGCCGTGGTCTAGTGGATACGTCCCTTGCCTTCAGTTCAAGAGGGTCAGGGTTCATAGCCAGGAAGGACCATTGGTGACGTCAGGAAGGGCATCCGGTCTTAAAGTGCTCCATGCTCCAACCAAGTAGCATGTACATGGGCACCGCCCTAGCCCCTGCAAAGGGGAGTGCACGGCGTTAAAACCGCATCATGGTATTTACCAAAGATTTATTAGAAGGTGTTTAAAACTTTCGTTATGAAGGGTTGAGGGACGTCCTACGGTTAATAAAGTTTTGGCGCCTGCATATTGCAAAAGTTAAAGATCTGAAATATGAACGATTGTCACACCTTAAAGAAGATTATCTCGTCTCAAACCAAAAGTGTGTAGGGAACAGGAACTGGAGTGTGTTTCGGGGAACTGAGCTACCGGAAGACAAAGGGCATGGGTCCTGTTTCATGTGCATTGCGAATTGAAAAAGCTGAAGTCAACTAAATCCCAGAAGAGATAAGGAGGGGATACTTAACTTGTGTGTAAATTTTTCTTTCACCTACGCTTATCATGGTTTTGAGCGATCAGATGCTATTAAAGACCAGGAAATACACGGGCGGAAATAATACCCGAGTGGTAAACGTCGCTTAGAGAAAAGTCAGATCATAGGTCTATGGAGGTAAGTTAGCTCTTCCTTTTAAACCCTTTAAGTCTTGGCGATGCCTTCCTTGGTTTTTATCTCACCGCATTCCCACAGGGTGACCAGGTAGAAACGTGAACGACAATATGCAATAGACAATGCACATATTGAGAGGTACTTAGACACTACAATAAGGTCGAGAGATAGACTAGCAATCTTACCTACAGTACAGATGGTGCACCTTAACACGCAAAGTTCATAAGGCTCGTTAGCAATATTGATATGGCGGAAAATCGTGTAGATCTAAAGTAGATACATAAGATACACAAAATTTTAGTAGAATCTTTGACTTAAATGTTGCATGGTTGCCATTTCGAAGCCTACGCCGAGACTATTCCTGAAGGGGCTGGTCCCAAACGGATGTGGGACTACAAGAAGAAGTGATCGAGTGAAAACGACTCTACTGATCGATCGCCCTGATTCCTACTGATCTACAGATTTAACTATATACGAGAAATGAGGCAGTCACAAACAAGGCTCACATACTATGATATACCCTTTGGTAGGCAGACTCAGTATGTGGTGCCCTGCTGATGCTGGACAATCGACAATGCTTAAAACAAGATGTTGATATAGGCCACCACAACATCATAAAGTGAAATGCACTTGCTTCCAGATCGAATATATATACTTTAAACACTGAACGTACTGTGATATGGAAAGAAACAAGTGGCCTCCAAAAAGTCTAACCAGCAAATAAAACCGTGCAACTCAAGCCCATGCTGGTCGGAATAAATTTCAAAGTTTCGTATCGTCTGCCTATGTGTTCTTGGCTACCAGGGTAATACCCACCTACGGTAGAAGGCATCTGCTTTGCCAGGGCATGACCATGGCTGCAGGGTTTCAGCCACTTCCCTTACAAAGGCCTGCCCTAGATTTTGCTTCATTGAATATAGTATTTTGGTATGGGTTTGTTTCAAAAATCTGACTATAAATCTGTAAATACTCTATGTAAATATATATACAGTGAGAACTGCACATACCTAAAGGCATACTGTTTGTGCACTTCGCTGCATAGCGTGCACTGCCCCCTACCCCTTTGCAGGTTGAATTTAATCATATTCCACTCTTGACCGTCCAAACTGTCGGCTACGCTTGCAATATATTTGAATGCTGTACCATCTATTCTATATCTGGTTGTGCCGCATAATAGAGCATTGAAAGTCTTATGGTTGCCATCTTGAGCCAATACATGAGATCAAGCACATTTTTCTATATGACATGATTAGTTATTTCTGATTCATCAATATCATGGTTGACAATGTTCTACCAGATAAATACTGACCTTTCATGATTTTTGGATCCAACTGATCCATTCTGTAGGTACTGTGTGTGCACACCAAGCATTACGTGTGCTATTCTTCATATGCTGTTTAGTTGCAGACATCATATCCAAAGCAGCATAACTGTTTATAAGGAGTTGTTAAATGGTACTAATTATGTATAACTTAATGGTCACAATTAACTGATTGATGTTTCAAACTAAGTCTAATAGCTGATTGAAAGGTGCAAATGAATCACACTTATCTCCACTGTTTGGCAACAGGTCTATCCCTTGTTTATTAACGTCATATAGATTAACAGTATTATTTTTTGTTAAAGGTCTTCATTGAAGGAAAATCAAACTCCTTACAAATAGGAGAAAATTACTGATAGTAAAATTGCAATGAAAGGCATCTCTTTGCTCTATCATTCTCTAACACTTTGAACAGTTGCTTTAATGCGGTATTTCAGTTGCCTGTTCATTAATTTTTCCAAGTTTGTAACACCTTAAGATAAGGGTGACATAGGTCACTACTCACAATTGGGTAAGCAGGTGTTTTTCACTGTGATTTTAGAATCAAGTAATAATTTCCTTTGATTTGTAAAGAGTTTGATGTTCCCGACAATAGGATCTATAACATATGAAGGTAGGTTACCATACTTTCTTTGATCCTTCAACACCTGCATACACTTACTGCTCCTGATCTGCTCCTTGTCATCTCTCTACTTTCTCCTTGATCTTCCACCTTCTCTCGTCCCCTCTCTGGCTATCCGTCCTGCTAGTCTTTTGGCCTATTTTTCAGCTTATACTCCTTGCTTTCTCAATTATAGCATTCACTATATACTTGAAGTAAAATAGAAGTGCTTTCACCAGAACAGATAGTGATAAGGGGCCAAGAAGTCATCTATTTTCCTGTTGAAAGACTAACTTATTTATATTTTACTGTCCTAAACTTATAAGGGAATCAGTAGGCCTATGTAGTCCAGGAATGTAAATAGGAGCCATGTTCATTACAAATCAGAGAACCATGAATATTGAAAAACTAGGGAAATGCTTCCTTAATGAGGGGTATTATTGTTAGTTTTTGAAGCACCAACAGGGAAGGGTGATCTTTATGCTTATGGGGGAAGTTTTTTCTCAGAAGAAAGTGAGGTTCTATTTGTGGTTACCTTTTCTCCTAACATGGTAAATGTTGGTAAAATGATATGGGAATGACTGGCAATATTTTACACTAGCCCAGAAATTAAGGATGGGCTTACTGTCCTATGCCCCTTCCTATCCCCAATTTTGTAGTACTTCGCAGCTGACAAAATCTAAGGGTTATCCCCGCAAAAGGGTCATATTGTTGTGGTGCAACCAGATGACACATTGTCTCAATGTTATTTGCACAGAGAAATTTACAAGTTCAGGTATCAGGGTTCCAAGAATTCAAATCCAAGCATGAAGAGCAACTGTAACTGGAATGCATTCTTTATTTTCATAGTTACTTAACGATAGTTTGCAAGGTATCTGGCAAATAATGCATTGGAAAAACCTGTGATGTGAGATTGAGGTGGAACAATTATAAGTACAATGCAGAGAATGTTTGAATGCTATTTGTTATACCTAGAGGCTTGGTTTTACTAATCTATATAACATTTTAAAGCCAATAAACAAGGAAGTAACAATAAGGCATCCAACCCCAGCTGCTGGGAAAAGATGATGTTAAACTGTGCAGTAAGTAAGTAAGTAAATAAGTAATAATTTTGAGGTTGTTGTCATCAATGACAAAATCCTTTTTGGGAAAGAATCCCTATTTTATAAATCCTCATATGAAAACATCCTTAAACCAAAAATCCCCTCTACTTGGTAGAAATACAACCCTTGGAATGAATCCCCCATCTTAATGACAATGATCTTAAAGTGAAGCTAGCTTTTAATGTGGCATTTTTGCTTTTGAATCATCGTACTCTCTTAAGAAGTTACAAGGCATGCCTACTGGAATAACATCAGAATTACTAGAATTACTTTGATGACCAATACATATAGAGCTTTCAAGGTATTTTAATTGATATTCAATTTTTGAGGTAGCTACCTATGACAAAATAAGCTGATAGGATAGAAAAGATATGTTCACAGGACAAAATTAGAGGTGTGAATATATTACCCCTACTAGGATTAACCAATGTAAAGAAGTGGAATCCTTCATATCATGCTCTTTTCATGTGAATAGGGAAGTTAGTTTAATACCTTGCGTAAAGGGAGGAAAATGACTTTTACAAATTGACGAAGCTCTGAAACATTTATCTGTTTCAATTTTTATTATTTGGACCTTTCAACTTTTATTGTACATGTACTCCTTTTTTATTTGTTTATAGTTCTTTTATTCTCCTTGAGTTTTTACAGGACTTCCAGGATAACAGTGTATGTATATGTAATCCTGTCAAAATATTCGAAATAGATAAATAAATAGATAAATAAATAAATAAGATTTGGACAACTTCACTCATAGTGTAGAGGAATGGGGCATCATGGAATAAGGATTGATTAGATGATGTATTTAAATTTATAAGAAAAATATTTGGTTGAGTAGTTTGCAGTCATAAGGGGTACTGTCAAGCTCCAAACTTCTTAAACAGATTGAGAATTTTAATGGTCTCTTTGTTGTTTGTCATAGATATACATACATGTACGCAAATAATGAAATCATTTTCTTTTGCATGCTGCTTGTTTGTTTTAACATAAGGTATGATTGGTCTGTTGTTGTTGGCTAGCTGCATATTTTAGTAGGTTTGATAATTTCAAAGAAGTGTTCAGTTTTGGAACAACTTCTTCTTACACCAGTTTGAAAGAACTGACCATGACTCCATTCCATGGTTGCTCTATCTTGCATGTCTTCAAAGTATTTTAGAGGTCTTGACTCCGCAGGTTTATGTCTTGTATGTATAATTTTCTACATTTTAGGGACAAAGAAAAACATCATTGACCCACAAGAAAAGATATCGTCTGCATGACCTCTGCAACTCTCGGAATATCAAGGAAATCAAAGAAGTGCTAAAGCAGAATGATGCCAAAGCAATTGATTTGCTTAATGAGAAAGCAGGTGTATTGGGGTATACACCTCTTCATGAAGCAGCAAGTAGTGGAAGAGCAGATGTACTTGAACTTCTGTTGATGTATGGAGGAAACCCAAATGCCAAGGCTGGGGGTGACTATACACCACTTCATATTGCTGCCACTGTTGGAGACAGTGAATGCATAAGAATCCTTCTTGAGAATGGTGCAGATATAAAGCAAGAAGATGAATTCCATAAAACTCCTTACATAAAAGCAAAACTTAGTGGTAGGAGAAGGGCTGCCAGACAGCTGCTGAGTGCAGGTAGTTATCTAGTTTATTTTTAATAACATATTTTTCAAGTGGTTACTATTTATGTTCCACCGTATAGATGAACTGAAGCTTAATGAATTTTCCAACTGATGACATGAGACTTCATAATCTGGAACTCAAACCTAGGATGTTTCTCATTTGCTGATCCAAGTATGCTAATTGCTTCCATCATGTTTATAGATTTGTTCATGGTAAGGATTTTGTAGGATATATAAGTATCTGCATCAATCACCATGTACTCTATTGATTATTAAGTAAATGCAATGTGTTGTAGATATATTGAGCTTCCATGGTCTAACGGATAAGTTTGTTGTCTTTGGTTCAAGAAGGTCAGGGTTCAAATCCTGGAAGGGCCATTGGTAAGGTCAGAAAGGGCATTCAGTCCTAAAGTGCTCTATGTTCCAAACAAATTTTATGTACATGGGCACTGCCCTAGCCCCTGCAAAGGGGAGTGCACAGTGTCAAAAACCGGATGGAGAGTTACCACAAATGAGTAATTTGGATGCAGTTTTTTACTACAGTGGATGAAAGAAACTCCACCTTGAGTCATTTTAAAGGTCTTTCCACTTCTTGTAATATGCAATAGGGTATTCTAAATTAACAAAAGCATTGTTATTTTAAACTGGATGCAATAAATTGGTTGAGCATGACATCTAATATGCCATTGTAAATGATTGATAACCTATCATCTCCAAGCTGAAATAGCTACTTTTAGATTTGCACTGTCAAATAACTCATGTGACCATGGTCTAGTGGATAAGTTCCTTGCCTTCAGTTCAAGAGGGTCATGGTAAAGATCCAGGAAGGCCCATAAATGATATCAGGGAGAGCATCTGGTCTTAAAGTTCTCCATGTCCTTGTAAGAAGGCTATAGGCAATAGTTAAACCCCCTTGAATGGAAGGGGGGGGGGGAGGCTATCTCATGAAGAGAATCAAAGATCTCCAAATTCTGCTACCCAAAAGCTCTAGTGAGATTTGGGTTTAAGTGTAGAACATGCTATTTTATTGATGTAGATACAATAGTATACTTCACCTCGCTGCAAGAGAGCCAGGCTGTTGATGTTGTTTTCACACTTTCAACCCACAATATATGCTGCTGTTGCATCGCAGCAAGGCAAAACAGTGTTGTACAAAAAAGGAAGTAATAATTTCCACTATGTACCTGTATTCGAGGTATATCTGTATCTTCATCGTCCATTAACTATAAGTCCCCAAATCCCTTTTTTTTACATCTCTACTCGCCTTTATTCTTAAGAATGATCTATTTTCGAAAATTTCATCATTCTTATTCTGCTCTTTCAGCAGTTCTATTTCATTACAAAATCACTATGATTAAGTAATTTCCAAATGATTTGGACATGGGATGCCCCAGAACATGTTCTTTCTACATGGTGATGTCAAACACAACAGCTCCCATGTGTATTGTGACCACGTTATCACTGTATAAGAGTCAGTAACATTGCCATAAGGTTCGGTTAAACATCGTAGCCAAGGCTGGTTAGGTTTGGGAATAATGTCAAAAGATATAGTAAGTGTTGTTTACGGATGTATTCAAGTTTGCAAAAGGCATAAGTTATATATGCCTATTGTAAATGTATATTTCCATATCATCTGCAGAGGTTATTGCTGCTGCTGCTGCAAATGACATTAACCTGGGGAAAAAGATTGCAGACTTAAAACCCAGAAAGGATATTGAGGAGAATTGCTTTGACAGAGCCCTCGAGAAAGCATCTCTGCTGAATCATCAAAGAGCTACTGGTTTCCTGTGTATGAAAAGTGCAAAAAGTGAATTGTCTTGCTTACAGAAGTCATTGAAGAGAAGGGGGAGTTTTCAGGCAGCAGTAATGCTCCTGCTTTGCCATGCAGCAAGAACAGGTATTTCCAAGAAAAAAATTCTCTTTAAGATTTGAAAGTATTTTTTGATGCCTATAATGATGTTTGTGTGAAGAGAACACTTCCTGTTACATGGCACATGCATTCGAGGGACAAGGTAAGACTAACCTTCAGTTTTATTGGAAAACTTGAAAACTCATGAAGACCTGAAGACAACTCATGAATGGGCACTTGTTGCCCATGTTGTTGATGTATTTTCATTTCTTTTGTCTGATAAACTGTATTTAAGTTATAGCTCAAATAAGCTGTAGGTGTGAAAACATTTACCGGCGAGCAATTCTTAGCCTATTATTCCCAACACCATGGTAGTCCTCAAGAAGCCAATGCTTGTGTGCAGGTGTGCTGGTTTGTACACTGGTTTTGTACTGGTTTTTGTGGAGTGATTGCTCTGCTTAATCAGAATCCTCTTCACATCACATTCTTGTCTTGTTACCCTAATTCACAGTGGTACAGCATATTGGTTACAGTTGTATATGGGATTGGAATGTGCACAAGACATAACCATATCATTAATCAATATCAGCAAATTCAAATTCAGTTGGTATAATTGGCACTGGTCCTGCATTGGTGGTGAATAAGTGGCAGCGAGCAAGCACCTCAAGCCAGATTATGACCATAGCAAAACCTCCTTATGGTAATAATGCCCTCTGTTCACCACAGGCCTCAGCTACCTCTTCCCAGACATACAGTTTAAGATGCATGGCTTTCGCTGCATGTTAATTACATTTTTGATTTGCAAGTATAGTAATAGTACTCAATAACCAACCAACAAGGCAGAGAGTACATCTTCTCATCCTGCAGCAAGGACTGTCACCCTGGGATAGGTTTACTCAGTCACGTCACAGATGGCCACATAAGTCATTTCAATATCTGGTGCCGTTGTTTCATTATATTTCTCTTGACGACTTTCAAGGGAGAACAAGAGCATTGCTACTATGTTCCATTATGTAACCTATGAATACAGTTTTTTAAAACCAATTAAGTATTGTAGCCAAGAAAGTCTCGCACTTCCTTCAACTGAAAATGCTTTTCTTTGCCATTTTAAGAAATAGGATAAGAGTGCCTTATTTTGCATGGAAGGTCTTGTAATCCCTGGTTTCATTCTATGTCTGGTTGAAGAAGATCACGTGTATACGAAATTGGAGGTGCAGGTATTAAATCGTGAATACTTGGATTATGACCTGAGTTGTTGTAGAAAGTCCTTACAAATCGTAGAAATTATTGGGACGGCCAGGTTAAACATTGCTCAATGGCAAGAAAAACCTCATGTATCACTCACGGTAAATCTCTTCAGAAAATTAATGATAAAAGACACCAACTTACACCAATCAGATGCTTCAGTTTACTCCCAAATGTCTATGGTAACAGGAGATAATATTTTAAGAAACCCGGGACTGATAGTTTGATTTTGTAAATAATCTTTGACAATTACAATAGAACCAGTAAATGAACAATTATTGCAAATGGTCAAGTAGGAACAATGCACTTAAGGCAAAAATCGCAAGATATGAATTTATTTTCACGTTAGGTTCCCTAAAAATGCCAATGATTGTGGATTAACAATGAGGCCAACACAATACGTACGTGTTTAGCGTGATGGTCGTCATAGCAAGCATACTTTCATTAAAAGCTGGAGTTTCTTTTGACATGTCCAAAATTTTACTATTTTTCAAAGATCTATGTATTTCACTTTTCTTGAAAGATCTATGTATTTCACTCTCCTTCAAAGATCTATGTATTTCACTCTTCTTCAAAGATCCATGTATTTCACTCTTCTTCAAAGATCCATGTATTTCACTCTTCTTCAAAGATCTATGTTTTTCACTCTCCTTCAAAGATTTATGTATTTCACTCTTCTTCAAAGATCTATATTTTTCACTTTCTTGAAAGGTCTATGTATTTTACTCTTCTTGAAAGATCTATGCATTTCACTTTTCTTCAAAGATCTATGCTTTTCACTCTCCTTCAAAGATCTATGTATTTCACTCTTCTGCAAAGATCCATGTATTTCACTCTTCTTCAAAGATCCATGTATTTCACTCTTCTTCAAAGATCTATGTTTTTCACTCT
>JAAAKL020008195.1:0-16150 GCA_010016065.2 Carybdea cf. marsupialis auct. non (Linnaeus, 1758)
ACTGTAAATAGAGTAATTGATGATCTGTTAATAGATTATTCAACATTGAGCAACCTATCATCTCTGTGAAATATAACTGTATGGTACCTGGAAGTATGTATATATGACCAAGACGCCAATAGTGGCAATAGGGCTTAATTCTGTGGGTTCAATCACAGGTGAACTGATTACGCTTGGTAACAAAATTGCAGAAAGAATGATGCTTATGTCTTTTCTTATCTTTACGACTGTTCTATCGTATGTATCTTTACCAATTGATTACTGTATATCATTATCATTCCTCGTGATTGAAGTGAAAAATGACAGTTAGCAGTGGTGATATGTATCACGCTGATACAGATGGCAAAAATGACTGCTGTGTTTGTGGCAAGATCAGCTGGAAGGCTATCACTTACTGAGGAACTAAGGTGTGTTAGACTGTACATATATATATGTAAGTAAGTAGCAAGAAAAAATAATGACATAGTCTTTAAATGTGACCATTTACAATACCTTCACTATTTTCAGGCTATCACTTCTGCTAAAATCTAGAGAAAAAGAAAACAAAGTGATAATGACATTAAGACACACATTACATATAAACGAAAAAATACTGTCAAATACATATATGGAATATGCCAGGAGAATTAAAATGCTAGCCTTACTTTCCTCTTTGTTATCTTACATTTTAAGTAAGCTAAGATATGTCCTCAGAAATTCTATTTTGAAATAGGTTCTCCAAACCAAAATAATTCAAGAATATCTTATGTAAAGGTTACTAAGACACTGTTTTATCTTTTGGTGGTGGTACTAGAGAGAATATATCAACATATGTTCTATAATGTTATTAATGTCACGACTCCATGTTCTAATCTAATTCTCAATCTAACAAACTAAAATGAAAAGGAAAGACACACCTATCGTGTTGATCATCAATGTGTATAGAACAAGCATACTGGGGAAGATGGTTAATGATATAACAGGCACTACTAAATGTGTTAAAATCACTTCTTTGAATACTTGCAGTCTTGCTGCAAAACAGTAGCTTTTTGTGAAATGCAACAACTCAATTAAAATAAAATATTATAATCAGTATTTGATAAAACTTACTAGTTGGATAAAGATGATATACAACCATGTAACTAGATCAATATCATCAATGTGAATGTAAGGGGCATGGTAGCAGTCAGGCGTGGCAGGAAACATCAAGATACAAGGTGAAGTTAGCTGTATGTATTGACTTGTAAGACTTCGTTGTTACAACAATTGACGTATGAAAATGATCAAAATGTTCTGATGGTGATGACAAGTGTACTGTTTAAACGAATTCTAACAAGCGACTTCTACCAAGCAATATGGAAGAACGATCTTGCAGTTGCTACACTTGGACTGTTTAGGGTTACTTCAGTCCATCACCACTGAATATGGCAGTGGAAACTACTGTATATATGCAATACAGAGATAGCTATAGAATGTTGGATTGGCCAACAAGGTAAGTTGGTGGTATCTAAATTAGGAAGAAGTAACTATTGTGTTGTGGGAAGTTATTACAATGTTGCAACGAAACTACCGGCAATGTTTATGTTCCATCATAGCTATTGTTTACTACACCATTGTTGCAGATTCCACAACAAATGCAATGGGAATTGCCATCACAACTATGTAGATGTGTAGGTAATTTGGTAACATGCAATGTATACGAACTTGCAACATGAATTACAGAACAACTAGTTGCTAGCTACATTTATGTCGTAGGTAATTTTGACATTACCATTGGGCATGCAATGCAATGTACCTTAACTCCATAATGAAAATAGCTAACAACGATATCTCAGGTATCTCACATGAAGTGTACCTTTTGAATCTGGAAATGACATATCCTCAGTCAGCAACAAACAGTTTGAGGTAAATGCTAGCCTGACTTCAAATGTGTCAGTTTCTGTACACAGCACAGCATGATCATCTTTCTCTCCTCTAATTTCAACACTACAAGAATGGTTATTGTGCTGATAATACCGCATTGAAAGAACATAACAATAATAACAGTTTCTGTTAAAAGAACAGTATATTTATAATTCAAATAATAATCTTTATTTACAGATATTACATTGTCCACAATATGCAAGTCATAAATTAACAGCAACAATAACCAATTGGTTATCAACAACTTTTAAAGTTGGAAAGGTCAAGTCCCTCCTGATCTACTCATGTCTTGATAAATAGTCCTCCCCTAAAATGGGAAGGTTTGAACTATAACTTTTTCATATAACTTGAGAACAAAAACATTGAGGGCATCAAAATAAATCTTGGAAATATAGGTAGCCAGAAGAACAGCTGTAGAAAAAACTATCATAGCCAGACCACCATTAAATGCCATCACACACTTCTAAACATAATTTTTATGCAGAACAACTTTATGTCTCTTGTAAAACCATGTAAATGTACTTAAAGATTGCAAATTTCCGAGTATTTCTTAGCAACATCTTTCTAAGTAAGTATCAAACAGTCTACACCCTCTTTGTAAGAAATAAAAATATTTCATTGCTCTGCTAAATATGTTCTCCTGAATTACAAAGTCTTACAGGATTCTGTACTATGGTTTAGCTAAACATGACCATTTATTGACATACCAGATGAAACTTAGTCAGAACCCACCTTCTTGCTTGTTTTAATGTGCTCATCACCTCCTCTGGTGCTTCTAAAAGCTGGAACTTAGAACTTGCCAACGTGGAAGCATAGAATATTTCTTGCACAACACCATTTCTCTTTGATACACCTGCAATATCTGCAAGGGCATTGATGTCGTCCAAGGTTCTAAACAAAATAAGGAAACAAAATGAAATTAAACAAAGAATGTAGGTATATTTAACACTAACCCAAGATTAAGAAAGTATTTTAGAAATGGTCCTAAAGGAAACTTGCAGGGCAATGTATTGTGATAAATCACATATTTCTGTATCCATGCAAGGCGATTGTGACTGAGTCACAAATGACTGATTAGTTTATTTATGCATCATGGACGGTCTAATAACAAAAAGTTCTCATTACTTAGATTTAGTTAGGGGCATTCATAAGCATGTGAACCTTAACTTCTACTCTATCATCCGTTCAAAGTTCATTGAGTGACAGCATTTCTTACACCTATTTAGCTTGGATTGAAGTCCAAGATCCAAAATGTTCTAACTATTGTTTCTGCAAGTTACCTACGCCTACGTTTGCTTACAGATCGACAACGTACAGCATAAGTCCAAAGTTTGTGACACTCCATGGCAGTTTGTTCTAAGTTTAGAAGTTATACTTAACTTACTATTGTCTGTATATAGTACGTAGGTAGTACGTCCTCTTTCATTCTTAGCCCGTGCTTGAGGTATAGACGCACGCCCATTGATCAAAATTGTTATCTTCTTTTGGGAAGCCTATTGCTTGTAAATAGCGAACTACCCACATTTTCCTAGTGTGATTGCCAATTTAAGTAAAGAGAACGATGAAAAGGTAACATCGAAGTTCTATCTCGAATTGTGTCTTCGAGCACCGCTTAACGCTTTGCACCCCTTAAGAATCTCACGGCCTGCCATCTGCGCCTGCTTACACGACAAAACATATCTTTGCAAGAGTTTAATGTGATATTGATAATACATCATACAATGTATGCCAGACGACTTCGTTGATGTTTCTTAATACAAGTCGTGGCACTGTCAATATGTAGTAATATTTTGCAATGGATACGGTTTGAAATTTATGAGTAATTTATTAAAAATTATGAAATTTATATTAAGGGTTTGGGGCTTTCCGTCATCACGATGGTGCACGCCTTGCATTCTTAAGTGAAATTGTTTTGTCAATTCTGTGGAACAGTTTCAACTTGATTATAATTTCTGCATAAATATACTTCACTTAAGGCTTACCATGTACCATGCTTCCTATCTATAGAGATCACTGTGAATAAGTTTAGATGCCTCACAGAACGTACAACTTTGATACGTTATAAGGGATCTGTTGACATAGGATGGAGAGATCAGCCTACACGCACTAGTACTACATTATTAGGGCCTACGGTAGATAGGTTACTGCAGTGATCTACTTGGGGTATCTACTGATAGCGTCATATCATACTGAATGTACTTATCGAGCCTAACTTATCCACACACTGATACTGATAGCGTCGTGGTGTTCACGTAAATACGTTTCTAATGTAATAGGCAGTACGAATGAAACCTATTAAAGCTATTTGCTGTATACTCATAATTGTATATAGCCCCTCTGAGGAAATATCATAACCCACAGTACCGGTATAGTAGGTCTATCATGTGCACGACATGACATGTACAAAAAACATTACCTGCACATATTTAAATCATCGTCGACGCGACGTATGGTACTATCACATATCGTATACGGTTGCAATGTGCCTCAAAATTCTTTATATCTTATTTCAAATACAATATACCTGGATTGATTGCTCTCCGCGCTGCATAACTCTCGATTGTTGTTTTCCAGTTCCATGTCTTCGTGTGCCTTTTAAGATCGTAGCTTACCTGAGTGATAGTTAGGCAGAAGTGTTTACGTTTCGCAGTTTTCGCGCCAAAATTTTATATATGTTAGCCTCGATTTTAAAAGGGGGTTAAGCAAGTCTCTTTGAATCAGACCGCAAATCGATCAGATGAGTTTCCCGCAGGGGTGTTATGGTCTCGTTATAGTTCTTTCAATTTCATACATTTATTTCAACTTTAGAGATTTAAAGATGGCAGGAAGAGGGTAAGTGCCTATAACTTATCGTCAAAATATGCATAGGCTAAAATTGTATGTAATATGAGCTTACAATAATAGGGTTTTATACGCCGATACCTATGATTTGTTGACCTGGGAATCCTTGTGTATGAGTGGTCTCTTTCTATGCTGTGAGTTTCCATGCGTGCGATGCAGATGGGCGTGAAAGCTTAATCCGTTTTGACACACAATTCGTAGCAATCTGTCAGATGTAAAAGGGATCAATTACAGCAAATCAGGCAAAACTACGACATTCGAACAGACAGATCAGGATGTGCTCGTGCCATGAACACTGTGCGTGTGAAAAGGTTCAACTGGAATGGATATCTGTATTGTCAATTGTTATACTCAGAGCTTTTCCTTTACTTGTGACACGTCATACTTTACATGCAATCAAGTAGACCAGATCTCCAAGTACTTATGTCAAAATGTCACATTCAATTATTTTTAACAAGTACAATACTGCAAGTTTAGATATGTGCTTTATTTTATCATCCCAGTATATTTTATATACTGTTTTATATACTGTTATTACATGCTTTAAAACTATACATAGTACGTATTTCATAACTTCACAGAAAAGAAGAGGCTATTGAAGATGAAGATTTAACAGCACTCTGCCAAAAACTTTGGGATAGTGATGAAAACCGGCTGACACCAGATGAGGACTATGAATTGGATCTCGGGGGAAGGACCCGATTTTCATATGATGGCCCAGACAGGGCAGATGATCCACTATTTACGAGGGTGGAAAGTAGTGTTTTCCAGAGGCCCACATACAAAGGTATATAACAATGGTTTTGCATCACGTTATATATCGTTTTGTGTAACATCATCCTGTTGTATGCATACTCCAGCTCCCTCCCTCTCAAAATCTTCCTTCAACTAGATAAGAATTATTTTATATTTCATAAAATAAGACAGTAAAAATAATAATCTGATGATCTTATCACTTTTTGTCGAAAGCTTTAAGGCATTTTCTCAATGAATACATTGAATGTAAACATATAGCTTAAGTATGTCTCTGAACTAAAAGGCTTATAAATAATGAATTGCATTTCCAAACTTGACAGTGCTGATATTGTGTGGTTTATGCAACATCTGTTTACAATATGGGGATTTATCTTGAAAAATAAACCCACATACAGTCAACCTCAATTCTCCATCTCCCATTGCACCCATGGTAAACCTGTATCTTACCACTGACAGCTGATAGGCTAACACCCTGGTAGGGTTCAATGGACAGTAAATGAAGTGCTTTCGAAGAAGAAGTGCTTTCATGTGATTGAGTCATTCTTTGTGAAAGTGGGACAAATGTGCAACCCACCACCTTAAATTAGGATGAAATTCAGCAGAAAAGTAGACCACCTATAAATGAAGAAAACAATGAAATTGTACCCCTTATTTTCAAGTTGTTTTCAAAATATTGTGTAAAATTTTGCACGTGGGACATATCCAAGAGTGATTGCCATTGTTAGTAATCTCTTATGATTGAAACGTCTTTATGCTTCATATCAGATATTATCTTGGCGATAATATGGTACCTTGCAAAATTTTGCTGTGGAGAATTTTAATAAACTGTTAGATTTGGTTTTGGTAAACAAGATCTAGTTTTATACTAAGGATGGCATGCTAGATGTGGACTTCTGGTTGTTTTGTCAAGTGTATGTCATAACACAGATTTCTTATGTTGCTAAACTTTGTAGTGATAGTAGTTATGGTTGTTCAGTTCTTGTTCTGCTACTTAAGTTTAATATCAGGCTGGATTTCCTTACTAATGAAGATGTATAGAACTTTTATGCTAATATTCCATGGCACCTGTCAAGGGGGATGCAATACGAATTGCTGATCATGCCCCAAAATAATTTTCAAATTTTACCAATTTATGACTACTGGAGAAGGGACACTTTCTAAAATTCCATTTCCACACTTTGACTAAGTTGCCACAAGACCTTCCAGTCATCTACTGGTGGACTGCAACACCCACCTCTATGCACTGTAATGACCTTTCTGAGCTTTGTGACTTGACCATGGAAGGACTGCCATCTAACCATCAATCTATTCAAAGTCCATTGAACATTTTAAAGTATAATCGGGAGGACAAGATTTGCAAATTTCGAAGTTTGAAGTATAAATATGGTTTATTGATTGTTTCTTGAAGCAATAGGAAGTAATTTTAATTTTAGCAATCTGAAGAAGGAGCTATGTGGTTCTTCCTGTTCAATTAGTTTTGTAATGAACTTTTAGATCATTCACTATCAAAAGCCTAGATTTTGATAGCATATTATTATAAAACCAAAAAATCGATCTAAGCATGGCAAGAAATGTTTAGGCTTAATTTTCCTGTTATTCTATCATTCTGAATCCAACATATAAACAAAGATTATGACAAGATAAAAGGAACACTTGCATCAGCATTTTATTGTTGCATAGAACTATGATGAAATCATTTTGATATCACTCATCATGTTAAGAATCCTCCATTTCCTTCTTGTTCTCTTGTCAAAGTATATACTAAAGTTTTGTCCACTCCCAAAGGTGTGCCTGCATTTCGTGGTCCATTCATGGTTCTCAAGCAGGTGGACCCTTCTAGTTATCGTTTGTTGGATGGCAAAACTTGGAATGCTGAGAACTTGGTTCGTTTCCAATCACAGGATTCTTTACCACATGTTAAAAGTCAACCCTCAGCTACTTTTCTTGAGTTGCCACTTGACCCACCTTATTCAGTATCACCTATGCCTTGTTCTTCTAGTTGTGTTTCTAAACGTCCAGCATATTTAGGTGATTATGTTTGTGAGCTACCTCTTTCCACTTGCTGATCTGGTTTTTTTTGATGGGGAAATATGTGGTGCCTAATGTTTAAGGAACACTAGTGTTAGAGGCACCCAGTGAACTGTAAGCTGGTTCTTTAGTTATATAAACAATGTTCATGTAAACAAGAGGGATTCAGTTAGGAATGTGTTACTAATAGAGATGTTGATTACAGAACTGATATTCAATAGTTATTTCTTTCGTTCTCTTTCCGACTTCCAACATAACAGAAACTCTCTCAAACTGACCCATCAAATAAAGATTTCCCAAGTGTGGAAATAAAGGTTTGAAAGAGACTGTTTGAAATCACTGCAATAGCTACTAAAGCTTGCAGTTTAACAATAAAACTAATGTATAATGACTAGGGATCAAAAGATTAGTGCTCATCATGATAGAGCTGACTTGATCTTTTAAAAACACACATGACTATATTAAATGCAATTAAACTGCAAAAAAATATGTCAAAAGTATTAGTTAACAAGTAGAAGAACATAGCCTTGGTGGGAATTCTGCGTGAAACCTGGACTTTGTGCACCTTGGTTGAAAAGTGTGTTCTTGATATTCAGCAGCAGCAAGGAGGGCACACTTGAAATGGACCACAATTTGATGTGATTTCACAGTCATCAGTCAACAACCAAAAATGACAACAGTGTTGTGAATCATTGGATGGATTGATACATAGAGCAGCCCTTTATTAATCTATATAGCATATTTTATCTGTAGTTAAACACTATGTGCTGCGACAACCAGAACATTATGAGACTATTTGAAAGCATGCCTACCTTGTGTTGATGAAAAAAGAAGGACAACTGGTGAAGGTTCAATATTTAATGTAAAGCATAGTTTTCCAATCCTAAAGCCATCTGTTCTCTTAGAAATTGCAGCCTGCACAACTCCTTTCCCATCATCTAATAAATAAATAGAAAATTATCTTTAGGCAACACTACACTTTTATAGAAGTTCAGATGCTAAGAAAGCTTCAACTTACAGGCTTAGTAACATCTACTTATACACCCTATAAGGGGAATTCTGCTAACAGCCAATAATAATAATAAATATCCACACCATATCCCATGAATGTATATATTTGCCATGTAAAGGCAAACCAAAAAATACAACTAAAAATGTTGATCAATATTACATTGACTAAAAGCTTAAATTTACAATATGGTACAAAAAGGCTAAAACTAAAAAAGCCCTATAGATAATATAACATCTCTAATTTAATATGACAGGGTTAAAATTAAAGGTCTCATTAGACAAAATTTCCATAATGGTCCCCTAAAAACATATGGTCCCGTTAAAATTTCCCACATAACCCGTGCCCAAAGCCCATAACAACTTTCAAGGTAATCTTTTCTGACTTTTAAGGAAAAGGGCATGTTTCACTCGGTCTGATAAAATGCATCAATTGACCTGAGGATAACAATCTTCATATACTTTATTAAGCAAATTTTAAGCCACAACACTTTGTTGGTCAGTTACAAAAATATAATCAGTACAATATTTAAGTTGATTTATTATAATCCAATTAGCTATATTTAAGAATGCATGTCCTATTTGGGATACAGGTTAAGGGTTTGTGAAGGAAAACTTCTATCTGCTGATAAACTAAGTAGTTACAACTTTATCTGCACTGCTTCTTGTTTTGTGATGTTAGCATCATATATAATCACCATCAAATTTAACAAAAAAACAGTATGCAGTGTGTAATTAGGACAATTTTAATGTCTATGTGGATTTTTAACAAAGCTATCCAAAGACACTAGTGATGACAATGTACAAATAACGCTCCAGGACTTGCTGTTCAATGTGCAAGATCAGTGATGTTGGCAAGGAGTCACTTATGGACTCAAATTTTTAGAAAGGTAAAACAGGAGACAACTGTTTCTCATGGAAACAACTAGATAATCAATCAGTACATTCAGACAGAAGTACACTTCTACATATAAAAGAAGGATACTAATGTTGTAAATTTAGTCATATTGATTTTCTTAGCGTCACAGCATTTTTTCTCTGCACCAGCAACCCATTCGATAAAAATTATTGTAAAAATACAAATCACATTAAATAGATATATAGGCAATTAAAATATCACATGTTTATTCATAAAAATATGCTATCATTAACAATCTTTCTGAGTTATGAACCAGAGTTATAATTGTGCCATTATTATGATCCAATTGTTGTAGTATTCAATTAAATCCTAGCTGTTGTATTTATCCCTGATTTTTACAGTATTCACTGTAAGAAAAATATCTGATTTGTTTATTATTTAAAGATTTAAAAATTATATTATGAATTTACCTCTTAGATACATAATTAAGGTTGGCAATAATTTAATACACATCTTTACACATCTGTCAAAATTTCCTTTCCATGTATAAAAATCACATCAACTCTTCTATACACACTTAATTGTTGATCAATTTCTGTACAAACATGAGCGTATATTTGAGAGAGGCCCTCATTAAAAATTAGAGGACACTGTTTTGTCTTTAGAAATAAGTAGCTGTTAATGACAAAATTTTACCAACTTCAATAATACCAAAATAAGGACATCAATGGAGCCTGAAAAGGTCTTCACTTGAGCCATTATTTTGTACAACAGGACCCAATAGGGGATCATTTAAAAAGGATGTTTGTCTAGAGCAGGGGTATTGCAAACAAAAACAAACCTCTTTTGGGAGGAAGGTGGAGGGCAGGTGGTAGGAAGAGGGGAAGAATGTTCATTTTTGCATCTTTCAATTACATTTTCTTATCCAAAAATAGTAAGTTATATCTTCAAATTTGCCACTACCAGGAAAGAAAATGTCAACATTAACGTCTGCAAACATCTATGCATGACTAAAATACTTTTCTCAAAGTTGAAGTTTGTAAGGATTTATGTTTATCAATGTGTATCGTGGCTTTTGCCCCAAACTGTTCATAACTGTATCCCTTGTCCTTTTAGGACCAAAATGAAAATATTACAAGTTGCGACAATCCAAAACTAACAATTATATTATATTAACAAATGAATCTTGTAATGTGTATTATATGATTCAAAGAACTTAATGAAAGCAAATTGACAGCTATTACGTACTTGTAATATCAATCTTTACATAGGCTACAGTGCTGAATGCCTTCATCCTGACGAGAGTCAATTCTATTCATGATTTTTTCTGAATCAAGGTGCAGTCAAACCGATAAATAACAGATCAACCACGAGAATCACACCCCGTCAAGATGAAGGGGAACATAGCCCCTGGTAGATGAACAAGAAAAGTCACCTGCGTATGTTAATCTTAAGTAGAGTATGGGTAGGCCCAATATGCGACATAAAAAATGTGTATATCAATAATATCTGATAATATACTAAGCCAGTCATAAATATAGAGAAGAGTGGACATAAATAAAGGATAAATTCGCATTCATTAACCTCCTTAGATCATATCACACTTGACATCTACTTTTAACTTCGCTATGAAAACATTTTCGATAACCTTGCAGGGGGTGCGTATCTGCATTAGCGCCCAATATTTTTGGCACAGTTGACATGTACGATCGGCAGTATATTTTAATCAAAGGGAATCGTAAGAATTTCGGATATTTATTTTACAAACGTTTCATCTGCGCTAAGTTCCAATTTGTCTTTCCGATGTTTCCTACTTCGAACAACAAAAACAATCTTCTGGCCTTAAGGAAGTGTTCGATCGCGTGTCAGATCAGCCGTCAGCACGATTTCCCTATATTGGCCTATTGACCGTACTAAAAGTTACAAACCAAAAACCAGCTGATTTCGTTGAAATGGATAACTCAAAGAAAGCTCTTAAAAGCAGCCATCATAAACACCGATCCTATGCAAGTCATATAATGAAAGGCTACAAAAGGCTTATCCCCTTTTCATCGAAAATGTCACGCAGTTACTTTTCAAAAACACGGATCAATAGCAAATCCAATACTGCACATGCTAATGAGACATCGGTCATGTGAATGCTACCCTGTTTATGAATAGTTTATCTCTGTAAAGAGATGATGTGACTTTTCTACATAAAAAGTGGATCTATGTGAGAAAATCGAGCATCGCGCTATTACATCACTAGCAAAACGTCCTTTTGTAAGATAAATATCCCGAAGTAGCTTACGATCTTTTAACAGCATCATGTGAGTTTCTCCGTGCAAGCCGGCTTCGAGAATAAACCCATTTTTACTCTCTGTACACGATCCATCCGTTCTAAGAAGCCGATATCCAACATCTGTAAATGCTTGAGGTCCACCTCCTTTGACTATTCCATACATTTCGATTGTGCTAAAAGAGTGATCTTTGCCGATGGCAGCCACATTGGCTTTCTTCTTTCTGATGCTCAGTTTTCAATGTGGCGCCAAAAAGACTGCGGCAAATAATAGAAAAGTCTTCCATGTAAAAATGGGCAAACCATCAGGATATCATAGAACACTATTGTTAGGGTTGTCTTGTGAACAGACCCAGTTGCGATATAGTTGGGGTAGATACCATTCCCCATCTTAACTTGGGGTAAAAATAGGACCTTTTGACGCCAAAATGCTCACAGATCTGTTTTACTACATAAAAGTATTTTTTGAAGATTGCTTCATGGACACTTATGGGTCAAAACAACACCTATCTGACAGTCAGGGTTCTGATTGGCTATTTTGAAAACACAGTCTGATCTACGTTTTTGTGATTCCCTTTTTAAATTCATGTTCTGACGTTCTTGTACTCTGAGTAGTGCCATACAAAAAAATTTGTAGTAGTAAAATGAATTCGCTATTTCATGCAGTTTTATTGTCCTGCACCATCAACAAACCTTTTGGGGATGCCCTTTCATACTGAAGCAGTTTTTGCCATTGACAAACAAGAGTTAACTCTTCCAATGTAACCGCTTCCCTTTTTTTGCATTAACCTCTTGAAATCATTTGGCACAATTTTTGGAATTTCAGGGAAACCAAGTATACTTTTCCTTGCCCTTTTCTAACCTCCTTCTTGAAGTTTGGTGAAGATAAAGTATCCACGTCCATCGTATGCCACCCCTCATCTTTTTATACTCTGCAAATTGTAAGGTTGGGAGAATCCCAGTGCTAGGTGCCATCCGAACAGTGTTCTTTACAGTCTCCTCAACTCACCCTTTCTACAGAGCAGTATGTAAACTGTAGCCACGTACCATATGACGGAAATACTGCTGTTTTCTTCTGTATAATCATATCCACTTCGATGTACTTTGTTCATATTGATTTATTTGTTGGATGTGCAGTCCAGTCTATGTAAAGAGTAAATGTGTATCCCATACTCAAATTTGCTTAGGCTACAAAACCAAGTCTAGGAGATTCATAGCAGTAATGGCTATAAATATAACTAAAAGGGAAGGAGTCATGACACAGAGACGATTTTATGGCGGAAGCCCTAGAAACGATACACTATCCTCAAAATGGGTCTAACAATAACACAAAACCCCCTAGATGGTATAAAAATATATATAGCAGCAGAGTAAAGCTTCGCATCGTAAGGTCAGACTAGCTATAACTCTTTTATGAAATTAATGGAAATATTGTAGAGAAGCTTAAAAAAATTGAGATCATATTGCAGTAAAGTGGCCCCTGTTTTCAATGAATATCTTTAATTAAACATTTTAATGGATCGGTAGTTTTTGGTCAGTATTGCTCCAATTCTAATATCGACTGCCAACTAATTCCAGACACAGCGCAAAGACAATATTTAAGTAGAGGAGGAGACAGATGTTCCCCGTTTTGCCAAACACAGATTGTGACTTACCCTAAAAAATGCAATCATTCTAGAAACGTTTCATACGGGGCTAAATAGTCACACTCTTTCTTTAGTGCCATATAATGGATTTAAATTGTTATTGAAGCTTAATTCTTGAATATTTGGCAATAAATTGTCATGAGCAACTATAGCCTGAGGCATCAGGAAGTTTTGCCACATAGCATACATATGTGTCATCAGCTTATCAAGACAAAGCAAATATTTGCTTGTTTCACAATTCATGTAGGATAAAAATTACTGTGATCTTTTTAATTTCATGTTTCTATTCAGCATTTCTTCTTACTTCTCAAACACAACAGTATCAAAATATTTCAACCATTTTGTCTCATCATAGCTCTTAAATCCTCTTTAAGGTATTGCAAGAAATGCACGTAAACATCCGTTAAGACAAAATCCCTACTGAACAAAATTCCTACGGTAAATATCCCTAATGAGAAATACTCTTATGAGAGTATCCCCAGGGGAAAGATCCTCCTAGGAAAAAGTCCTCCGAGGAAAGTATCTCTATGGACAAAACCCACTTGGGAAAATGCTTTCAAAATAAGAATTCCTTATGCTAGGTACAAATCCAATATACACCATCCACCATTTTACAAACCCCCCACATGAAAAGGATACTATGTGTGGGAAATTCCTCACAAAGAACGGGTTATATTACTAGAGATGTCTAATCGCCATAAGCCGGTCAGGCTACTTGAATCAAAAATAGATGCTTCTATATAGATAAAGATAGATGTATTTTCCATTCTTTGGTCTTGGTTGAAATGCCAGAGGTTGTGGGTTCGAATCCCGTCTAGCCCAATAAAAGACTATCGGTTGGGGAAAGCAATGGGGCCCACCCCTGTAAATGTGCTCTCTCTCCAGGACATTGTTCTCTCTGGTTGGGCAATAGGCTACGCTCGAAATTGAATATGCCCCCAGAAAATAAAGAAAAATATATACGTATAAGTGAAATTCCATACAAGTGCCACTTAGTGACTACTTGTAACCGTGATCAGAAATGTTAAGTGACTAGAAAATTAGAATAAAATCAGTAAATGTCTAGCTAACAATAATAATACACAGCGATAATAGAAAAACAGGAGATCGTTACGGCAAACTAACAGGAATGGGCTCTTTACATAATTATTTCTAGTTTGAAGAGAAACTAGAGGAAAGTGAAAATGTCGCTCCTGGGATTCGAACCCGAGACACTCGCGACGTGCTGTTCTTGTTGGCTCCAACCAACATAGATTGCGTAGGATATGTAGAGTTTTAGAATTTCCTGTTTACTCTTGTGGGAAGATGTAAGTTCCCGTTCTAACATACACGTATCAATTAAGCGTAGGTTTCTTCCTGTTATTCCACATACCTGCACGTTTTTTTATTAGTACTAGTATATAAGTGAGTAGTTTTAGGACAAATTTAGATAGGAAGTCTTGTTTCTTAGTCGAACAATGTTAAAAGATCATTACATTCTGCAGAGCGATAGGTTTACTGACAAAGAGTCTGATTGTATTTGCAGAGGACCCCTTGACTGTAATTCCAAAATGGTAGTGTATCTCTTACAACGCAAAACATGTGGACGCCAATACATGGGAAGTACAAAAAAGCCATTCCGTTTGCCATTCAATATCAACATATCACAGTATAGGACTTTTATCAGAAAACCAGCGAGAGACAAGAAAGTAGTTCAGCAAAGTGGCTTGTTTGAACATTTTCAAGGCATAGAACATAAGGGAGTGGGAGACTGGGAGTTTCGCCTTACTGATGAAGCTGAAACGGAAAGTGATCTTCTAAAAAAGGAAACCTTTTTGGCAACTCAAACTTTAAACGTTTAAACCAAATGAAATCAATGAAAGGGAGTTAGTACTTGTGTGAACAGTGGCCCTCTTACTAGTGATCGCTATTGCGCGTTTTATCGCGTGGCTAATAGCAGGGAACTGCCATTGTGGTCATTTTGCGCCTCAGATCGATAGCAAGACCGTGATGGGTAGCGATTGTTAGCTTGTTGGCTCGTTGTGGGCCACTTAGTTTCTTCTGAAGATTTCTAAAGATTTCTAAGGTCTACTCTTTAAACTGACGTAAGACGTGTAGGCTGTAAGCGCTCTTCTTACTTGTATTCGACCATTAGGTAGTGGAATTTCTTTGTATCAGGGAAACTTTTAGGTGTAAGTAGTGCAAATATTGTAAGTAGGGATATTGTATTTAAGACGCCCTCTTCGCCATTTTTAAAACGTTACTCAGAGGAAGAAAATACATTTTCCGAAAGCTCAGGCTTTGAGAACCTTGTTGTTGTATTCGTGTATATAGTTTTCTAGCAATTGTTATAGTTCTGTTTTTGAAGTTGTATATATATATACTTATTTGCTTAGATTACTGTAAGGTTAGCTCATTATCATTATCCTATGACTTTGGTAATAAATAGTATTTCTAATTATTTTGCATTTACCTCTTACCTTCCGTAGAATCAAATAGAGTGTGTAATCCGATAATAATGACGTTAAAGAATGTCTTTGAATTGGGGTTTGTTAAGGTTTTCTCATTCACTTATATTACATTTATTCATCGCATGATGGTTTAGTGCCACTCGCACGTGATCTCATCAGTCAGACGTACTAGGCTGATAGGTTCTGGTGTAAGGGCGGTCTTTACAGCTCTACCACCTGAACTATGGTGAGCAGATGAAAACATAGTTCACTTTCTCTAGTCGCCACGTTAGTTCCCATGCTGCACAGGTGAACATCGCATCCAGCTCTACGCTCCATAACACTTGATAATGTCTCTCATAAAAGATATTTCATTCTGGGTTTTCAATTTAGTTCGTGTATT